>SDEE01000058.1:0-125823 GCA_004126415.1 Candolleomyces aberdarensis | reverse complement strand
CTCCGACGGCTGCAGCGCGTGCTTTGGCTCGTTCACGAGCAGCGGGAGGTACCACCCTAGCGTACATGGATTCATCCTGTGTCCTTCTGTGAGCTGCGGCCCAAAATAAATATATGCACGACGCACCGAAAGTCCAGCATTTCCGCATCAGGCATGCGCTGCAGCATCCGGATCAGCGGCTTCGTGCTCTTCACCCGCGACCCAATGAGCGACAGCTTCTGCAGCCTCGTCAGATCCTCCAGGGGCCGCACGTCCTCTATAAAGTTGTAGTTGAGGTTCAGGACGCGCAGGTTCGGCGCGAGCCTGCCCATCCCCTGCTCGGGGAGCGCGGTCAGCCGGCAGGCCGCCAGCTCCAAGTACACCAGATTGTAGCATGCTTCTCGGAGGATGGGCGCCTTCAGTGGGTTGCCTGCGGGGAGCAAAAGTTCCGGGATCGCAAAACAAACAAGACAAACCACCGACGCGGAGAATGTGGAGGTACGACCAGGATAAGAATTTAGAAGCACCGTGGGTTCGTTCAGGTCAGGCACACATCCCACCCGGAATTCCACCAAGATGATTTGCACCAATATTGAAAGAAGCAGCAGGAATAGAGAACACATGCAAAACGGGGTCAGCCTTCGAGCCTTCCAAAAGACAACAATGGCCTAGACTTGCCTGAAAGATACAGCCGCTTCACGTCGCGGACATCGCGGGTCAAAAGGTTCCTGCAACAACAACGCACGAGCAGCAGGGGGTAGGGAAAGTCACAGCATCAGTTCTCTGCATCCAAACTCGTAACCCGAAAGACAAAGACCAGGGGGGGTCCGTGTGGAAAAGGACCGGAGAAACGAATCGAATATCAGCTCACGCCCTCCTCCGATGAACGGGGTGGGGTGGCAAACATTGATCAAGCTCGGTGAGAGCGAAGAGAAACCGTAGACAAATGTGTAGTTCACAACTGAAATGCCACTCACAATGCTCGTCCACTCTGATTCCGCAGACTCAGATTTTCCAGCCGCGTGAGCCGATCCACCTTTGCAAGCGCACTTAACGCATTGTTATCCGCATAAAGCGTGCGAAGGTTGGCAACCTTGGACACTTGCAGCTCCCCGAGTCGATTCCCGCTAACACGCAGGATGCGCAGTTTAAGCATCCCATGTTCTATCTCGAGTTCCTTGAGTGAATTGTTATCTGTGGACCACGGACTCGTTAGTCACAATTAAAAAAACGACAGATAGCAACGCCAAAAGGGCCCAGCACAGCCAGACTTTTGCTATCATCCGTCGCCATCAACTTTGATAATGACCACGATAATGTCCGGTGCGGCGGGGAAACTCTCAAGGGACAGGAACTACCACAGCAGTAGTCCGAATGACGCAAGTCGAGTCTGGCCATCGTGAGCCGCCCAACTGGTCCCTAATCACCGCACATAGGGGAGAGAGAGAATGACAACAACAACAGACAAGCCAAAGAAGCCCAAAACCGCCCACGCACCAAGATTGACTGCAATCAACGCCTGCAGTGATGAAAGCCCTCGAACGTTATCCAGCCGATTGTGACTGATGTTCAACATTTCTAACCGGGTCCTAGTGAAAAAAAACACCACCACGATCATCAGTTCATCTACCCATCCCATATCTCCGACAAACCAGTGTGGGAGCAAGTAGTGATGTAAAGGTTTTGCATGAGAAGATCAAAAAAAGTTGGGACGAAGGGGACCCAAAAGATGAACGGGCAGGCAATAGCACAAGTGGTGTCACGTACCATCGGAACTCTTCAAGATCTATAGATTGAATAGAGTTGCCTTGCAAGCTGAGTTTCACTAGCCCGTCCATGTGTTCCAGTCCTTCGACGCTCGTTATCCTATTTCCGTCAGCCTTGAGTTCTCTCAAGTGCCGCAAGCACTCTAGCTCTGTATTTCCACCCCACCCCACCCAGTCAGTTAATTTGCCGTAATAAATCAAACGTGTTAAGAACGCACGTCGTAAGGACTCGACTTCATTATGGCTTATATCGAGGTTTTCCAGATTCCGCAGGTGATTATAGGACGTTAGCCCGGTAAGACTAGATGACGGAGGGGTTGGTTAATTGAGGCAATTCTCAAACAAATGGAAACGCGGCGGGAATAGTGCAGGCGAACAGACGGGATTCTCGCGTTGCTCCCTTCACAGCCAAAATGGAACCCACCTGTTATTTGCTACAGATAACGTCCGTATAGAACCAGGTATCCCACTCAACCAACCCAGTTGATTGTCATTCCTACACCAAACGGGATTGACAGTTAGCACCACCGAACCTAAAATAAAATAATTGGCAGATTAAATACCACGTACAGGTTTATCGAATCTAGGGTTGGCAGGAATTCCTTGAGACGCGCCACACTTTCCAGCTTCTTGCTCGATAGGTCGATGGAGCTCAACTGACTCCAGTACGGCTCAAATGGCTGTACATCTGTGATAACTTCCACAAGGCGGTCATGTGCTACCCCGAATGAACATTCGGTTAAGAAAGTTCCATTCGCCCTGTTAACGCTCTTCCCGCCTGACGAGGGCCGGTGCGTTTGCGATCGGGAGAACACCCGGCGAGACGGTTCTACCTGAGAAACGTTCCCGGCTGGTTTACTCTCCGTTAGGTCCCTCTCGGTGAGAGGACGCATCTCCTCCAGCCGACTAGAGCTACTACCCTTTGACGGCGAGTGATCGTCTTCAACGTCTATAAAATCGGGGCGACAATAGTCAGACACGTCCAACGGCTATGAAAGAGACCAACCAACCTGAATTCACTAGCGCGTCCATTAGGTCTGCTATACGCTTGGACCTCACCGAAGGCTGCGTAATAGCAGTCACGTCGTACACGCGTACGCTGGATGCTTCGGTGTCTGTCGAGCTGCCCAAGTCTTGGATGGGTCCCTCGAGCTTGCCATCAGAGAAACTAACTGATCGGCGGTGTCGACTCTGCGGCGTCTCATAACGACTACGGCTCTTCATTGCAGAGTTGGGCGTGCCGCTAGACTTGAGGACGGAGCGTATAGGCGTCGCTGCGACGCTCCCTCCACCGCGCTTGTTGGGCGTGTGGAGCGCCCCCGTCGGCACCAAAGGTAGGCTAAGACTTGTTTGGGCAGGTCTAGGCGTCCCAGCTGGTACGACCGGTGCAACTAGTGGAGGATAAACATCATGCGTCGGACTAAAGTCTTCGTCTCCAGACTCATAGTCGACGACAGCGACCGGCCCTGTCGCCGTCACCGTCCCATCGTAATCATCGTCCTCCGAGTCCGTCGTCTCATCGCCATCGTTGTACCCCGTGGAATCGACCCCAGTCATGATGTCAACGACATGAGCCGAAGCATCAGTCGAGAAGCTGGTAAGCTCAAATTCTTCATCATCCTCCGCTTCTGACCGTTCTTCTTCAATCGCGCTCATCTCAGCCACAGAAACACGAGGAGACTCCTGGCCTTCCGCGGCTTCTAGCCCAGCTGCATTCTGCCTAGCATCGACCCCAGGAGAATCATCACGAAGACTCTCGATGTCACCAAAAGGATCATCGCTCACTTCAGCAGCAGAAGCCACCGCTGACCTGTCCGAGTCTCGCGTAGCCCGGGCGGTATTCTTCACCCATTTCATCATAACTTTGTCGAAGAGCATATCGCCCATTTGTTCCGGTAATGACGGGAGATCGGTCGGCGCAATAGTTCGGAGCTGTGGGGGTCCGGCGTGTTTCACAAACGACGGGGCGCTGCCCGCAGTCATTGTGGTCCCTGATGCGGTGCTCGACGAGACGAAACGATTAAGGTCTTCATTCGTCCCACGAACAGATGATGAAGGATAGGATGGGGGTGCGAGAGTCGACGGCGGAGGTCGGCGTTCTGGGCGTGCATGAGCGTCCGTGCTTGAAGGAGCGGCGTCGTTGGGTGGTTCACGATCAGAAATGGACATTTGGGATAGGTTATTGGCCAAAGCATGGCCAATTTCTTCGGAAGGTATGGTTCGCGAATGGTGCTTCTTCGGAGTGTTTCTGGTCCGAGAGGGATTAGATTTGGAGGATGAAGAACGCCGGTGACCATGCGTATTCGGCCCATGGTTCTCTTGCTCTTCGCCTTTAGCTTTGCGTCGATGGACTGCACTGGCGAGAGCGGAGCGGTTGTACGAATCGGTGTCCCCGTCAATTTGAGTTGTGATCGTCGAAGTGTCTGTATCACTTGAGAACAGCCGTTTCTGACCCTTCATGTCGCTCTTAATTTGCTCCATGAGTGCCAACGCATTTTGGCGATAATGGAAGGACGAATAGGAATTTGCCTTAGATGTTAGCGTATTAGATGAGGATGATGTAGCATTATCGTTCCGTGATTCCGGGACGGATAGATAGGATGGTCGACGACTGGACTCTAAACACCAATATAGAATCAGACGAGGTCAAGGAAAGCAGGATATAGGCTTACCGGATTCAAAAACTCTGTTAACAATAGCAGGTTCTCCGCTTGGGCTGGCCTTGGTGTCCTGGGAAGGGGTCCCATTGGAGCTTGCCACAGTTGAGATAGTAGAGAAGTCTCGCGCTTGCTTGATCTTCTCCATGAGGAAACGGGACTCCCCAACGTAGTCCTTCCCCTTCGGCCGTGAGATAAACATGTTTTCCCCCGCTCCTTCCCCGTAGAACTCGGTTGCTGGGCTAAGTTTGATCCTCTTCGCGCTACGCAAGTGGCTCATGTTGGAGGCTTTCCCAGTAGCTTCGGATACCCGGGATAAATGTTGACCGTAGCTTTGCGGGGTAGCGGTAGTCGTAGTTCCGGAAGGCGTGTTGACAGCTATGGAGTCTACCATAGCTGAAAGATGTTCTCGAGTGTAAGTGTCGTACTGAAATTGAAACAATCTCAGTCGCGAGTCGGTTGGGGGTGCCGACGGGGGAATTGGGGTACTGTGAGCTTGTGGGTTGAGGTGGTTGTTCCGAGAGATAATATCCTTGGGTATTGCGAACGTAAACGGGCAAGCCAGACTACTCTTCCGAACTTGACCTTGGAATGGCTGCATGTCTGGCATGTCTGTCTCGAGGATCTCGTCCGATGGAGTGCCTGGCTCATTGATTAAGACGGCGGACTGTGGTGGCGATGGTGTTGGCCTGGTCTGAGGTGGCTTGGGAATGGTAGGTGGTGTTGGAGGGTCGAACATCCGTTCGAGAGGTAGCGGTGTGAAGAAGTCTTTAATTGCACCCTTCGCGTTTCGGCCTGGCGTCTTGGGCAACACTGGAATATGGTTCACATCTTCTCTAACAAGAAAAGTTCCCACTGGACGCGTCGTGTTCGGTGTTCCAGCATCGAGCTCGCTGTTGGTGTGGATGTGGGTGCTGAGGGGTGCGGTCAGAGACAGCGACCGGGTGTGGTTGTTGTCGTCGTCCGAGTCTTCGGGCTCGATGTCGATCCACTCCTCTTGGAGCTCTTCGGTTTGCCAGGCTGGCTGGTGGTGAACGTTCGTCGACATCGTGTGGGACGACAGTGGCTAGCCTCGAGGTGTCGGCAATGGAAGTTTGTGCAACGGCGGTGATGGTGTTTGAATGCCGCCGTTGATTCAGGGTCATCCACGTGATCGCGTAGTCACTGTTTGCCTCTGTTTAGGTTCCCGGACTTCAAAGCCAATGCGTCTTCCACCACTGACAGGACTGGCCTGCCACCCCCCTGCGCCTTCCACAGGGTCACTCATCTCCTGCAGGACCGTCGCAGACAAACCCAATCCAACTAGTAATATTTTTTCTTGGAGTTTGCAAAAAAGAGTGTCAACAAGCCGTGCATTGTTATCGCATCCTACTACTCTTCGCGGTCCTCCCAGTAGGATCGCCGCAATCAAGTCGAGTCGACGGAGATTTCTCTATTAATTAGTACCTCTGCTCGATCTCCTAGCTCGTCGACGGAGGCTCTACCTCTGAGATAGAGGCTCACTAAGGCTCTGAGGGTGTCCAACTCTCACTGTGTCTCCAAGTCTCATTTTCTCGGCATTATCGCCAGCTTTCGTCCGCCTCCAATGATGAAGGTTCGACTTCCGCTCTTGTTCNAAAAAAAAGGCGCACAACGACTTTCGAATGATTTTTTTACGATGGATGATTCTGCCTCTGCGACAAGTAAACAGGTACATGGCAGAATCACTCTGAATTTCCCTCAATCCGTCAGCGGACTCTCCTACGAGCTCGACCTCGTCTCGCCTTGGGACCTTCTCCCTATGTCAACTGAGTTGCGGGCTAGATCTCTATGTTTTCTACAAGCTTCCATGATTCTTCGCAACATATGAACCCGAATCAGGATATTCCGGTCTCCAACGAAGATCACTTTTCATTGATTGTACGTCTGGATTGAGGCTCCTGGGCCCTCAGTCTCTGGGATACTTCGACGTCCGCACGAGTCCGAGTCGTTCTCTGGATCTATGGGAAGAAACTGGGCTCATTCTCGTTGGGGCCATCGAGAAGACGCATGTTCCAAGATAGATATCCCGATGTGTGGGCCACTTCCCGTTTCTCATGGTGGTTGCTGTTCGAACGGTAGAGGCTGTTCAATTCGCGGGACGATGCACCCATGTCAAACGCCTGATAGGAGGTTAGGATTTGCAGACTCCAACATCTCATCACCTAAAATATTTCCCAGATTGAGCCCGGATTTTCTTCTCTTTCCTCCGTCGAGTAAGGACTGGAACAGTGATAATCTACTCCTCTACCCGTCCCAAAGATTGTTTATGACTCTATCCGTTAACACACCTTTGGCAGCATATTAGGTTCTGCCAGAATTCCCGTATCTCCTCGCAGTTATCGACGCACACAAAAGCGCCCGACTTCTCAGATAACCTCGTATCAAGAAAACGCCAGGACAAACGTTAACTTCGATGTCAAGACAACTACGCATCGCCTTGAGTATCCTTCTGCAAATCGTTCGGGCGCCGGATTCAGTCCTGGAGCTTGGAGAAGAATGTCATTCAGCCTCGAGGAGCCTCAAGGCTCCCATTATTCTCATAAACCTTCAAAAATGTTTGATCGTCGAATAGCGACGACACAGCCCAGCCATGCCGGCGATCATGTACCTGTCAGAACTACCAAGACCCAATACTCCGAGACACAAACGCCTAGTAGGTCCGTAGACATAGACAGATATACTCCCCGTTGACATTTCATGATATTCACTGCAGAGAAGATCCCTACTTCATATGTCGGGCAAACTGACTGACTGATGGATCCAGTGACGACGACAAGTCGAACCGTGATAAGGGATACTTCTTATCTACAGAATCTACCAAACGAACCACCGAAAATGACACAGAAGTGATAATGATTTCCGTCCGAGACTTCCCTTCCATGAGACCTTATCACTGAAGTCCCGGGCTTGAGAAATGTTTTCCCGTGGGTTTCAACATGTTTGATTCCCCCCGCCAGGGGGATAAGAACGTGGATATCGTACAATCGGAGGATATCATAAATAGATCCGCAAGCAGTTAAACTGCGACACACCCACCCCCGCAGACAAATCGCTCTTACCTCACGCCTTTCCCGGGCGCTCTCTATTAGAGAAAAAAACTTCGAAAATGATGATGTTGCTGAATCTTGATGCAGCTGTTCCAAGATTTGAAATGTCATGACTGATGGCCCTGAGTCCAAACTTATCATCACGCCCCACAGCAGTTCAACTCGTTCATTCAAGCTGCTCCAGCCGTTTTCCCCCTGTCTTTGCGATGGTTGCTTTGACCAGACGAAAAGAGCTTCCGCCTCTCCATTTCGATCTCCCATACACTCTCGGATGTACGGTCCATTGTGGACACAAGCGAGACGGAAGCAAAATGGCTTCCGAATCGGGACTTTGATCGCCACTTCACGCGACTTCGATCATCAGTGATCGAATACCTTGCGGGTTTATAATTTGGAATGGTTAGGGGCTTTTTGGAGAAGGGAAATGACAATGTACGAGTCAGGCAAGCTCGCGTAACGCTATAAACAAAACACACCTATGACGAGAGTAATAAGGTGTGTGTTGTAAAGGAGAAACAGGCACATAATGCGTTGGGCTCGCTCAAGGCAGTGACAGCCAACCGCATCTCCTCGTGTCCGCTAGGGATGCAGGACTCGATTCCCTCAATCGCCGACTGATCCAGTGCACCGGCAATGCCATAGGAGTGGCCATAGAAGTGCCAAACCCAACAATGGTTCAGGGTATCAGCTTTCCCTCAGAGAAAGGATATTCTTTTGAATTAAACCCCCATTTCGCTTGGTTAGCCTCAACGTCTTCCATCAGAAAAGAGATCCGGGTAGGAGGCACTAGTAAGAATTTGGAGGTGGTGGTTCATCATGAACGTTTATTCCGATATATTGTGAGTTTGTGTGTATGTGTGTTGGATACGACGAGAGAGGGGGAAATCTACAAGATGGTATTCTATTGCCGAGGGAGTCGGCGACCATGCCATGTGCCAAAATGAATAAACTAAACGGGAGAATTTATAGAGTACAAGAGATGATAATGCGTGTCGATGGGTACTACAAATGTGGTGTGATGAGTCGTGAAACGAATTGAATGAAGAATGTGATGCATGCAGAGACCGTAAATATATGAACACAGCGAAGCAAAAGGGAAGAAATGTGACATGAATGAATCCAGAAACGAGGTTGCAATTTTTGGGTGAAGCGAAACGAGAAAGAGGAGCCTAGGAATGAGAACGGGTTCGGAGCTCAATGGCGCTCCATGAGGGTGAAGCTCCAATACACGTTGTCATCACATGTAGGAACGCAGACCACCCAAACGTGGCCTATTTTGATTTTCGATCCGCTGGAGCAATTGTCGCTCATAGTCGAATGCACTAGGATCAACTTGGGAGTAAGCCAGATCCTCTTCGGTGCATTCTCCCTTGCCCGGCAGGATCCATGGCGAGGTATAGGAGGATCGACGAGGCCCAGGAGATAGCCGTTCTAATGGAACGTTCTGGTCTTGAGGCTGGGCATCCAGCATGTCTCCCTTCATTGGAAGAAACCCCGTAATTTTCGTCGTATGCTTGACAGTGGGTGCTTCAAGCATAAGGTCGCATTCGGCCAAAAAACTATGGCTTCGCCTAGGTGTTGGGTGTTTGACTATCGAAACGTAGTTGGGAGGAGATGCGTCCGCCTTTTCGCCCAATCCGGAGGCGCTGCTCCCGGGCAGTTTTGGTGAAGAAAATTTGGGAATATTGTAGAGGAAGTCCCTCCTCGGGCTGGGACTATTGGCTAGAGAAAAGGGCGTGTGGCGGGGGAAATCCGAGGTGGCTGGTGACATTTCGAAGATCATTTCGGGGGACAGTGCTTGGGTGATGGGTGAAAAGGAAGTTGGCACCATCGGCCTGCGCTTTTGGGGTATTTGGATAGGAGAGGATCCAGAGGGCATTGTACTAGGATGCATGGTGTAAGGAGTCTCTACTGTGGCTTGAGTGCCACCACGGCAGGGAAGAGACTAAAGGAGAGTTGTATAAAGGAGCCGAGATGAGCGTTTAGGAGGAACTTACAATGGCATCTAACATTCTGAACCGAAAGAGTGATGATGGGGTTTATATAGGGTCCCAGGCTGTCCGTCCGCTATAGAACTTGTAGGAACGACGTTGCAGAAGAACGAAAGAGACGAGATGAAGGTCTAGAAGAGAATGGAGCTGAGAACCTGGAGACGGCCCTGGCAGAAGAAGACCGACGTTTCGAGCCCCGGTCCAGCTATCTCTAGTGCCCGCACAGCGTCCCTGTCCAAGAGAGCAGCCACTCCTTCTCCCGGGCAGTCCTTGAGCGTCTGGGCGATGTGGAGGCCTGCAAGAGGAAGGTTATTGAATGGCGGCTCCGGAGGGGAAGACGGTGACAGGAAACAAGAGGAGGCGCTGGCTGCAACCCTCAAGGCTCTATAAATACCACACCAATTATTGCCAGCATTTCCCCATCAGGCATCTATGTACTCACGTGCGTGGCTTTCCACTCCAACGCCGAGCTCTCCTGGCAGTTGACGCGCTCAAAGCAATTATTCTATGACAGGAACTATTGGAAGTGTGGGCGGGGAACAAGAGAAATTGTCTGGCTTGTTGTTCCAGAATGGGGGTCGTTGCAGTTCAATAACGGCATCGAGCAACTGATTCATATGTGCACAATACTCGTCCCTTTTTGTCGCGTCGCGCCCGATGGCGGTGAATTAGCGTTTCAGTGGGCACTCTCAGGCTCTTTCCTACTCAAGTTCCGGGCGGAAATTTTTCACTCATGGCCTTCCCAAGGAGCCTGCTCCAATCGCGCCTCGCGCTCTCATAGAAACGGGGACTTGTCGGTCACCAGTGAGTACATAATTCGTCGCTAATGAAACCCTTTGTTGGCTTATTCAAGTTGCTATCAAGCTCTGCCGTTTCATGTGCCCACATTGAGGCTAATTCTAAGTTATGGCACGCCACACATACTAGTAAGGCTGTCCGGGGAGATGCACTCCCGTAGCCGCAGCGTGACGCAGCGCTGTTCCACCTATCCACGCTATTCTTTCACATTTCAGATGTTCTTCCAGTCTCCAGGACCTTCTGAGTGACGCTGAGGCGATGCTGCGGAGCCTGCGCTGAACAGCCCGGATTTAGGGGCGCTCCCGATGACGTCACCTCGCGTCCAGCCCTCATAATCCGACAAGGCGCGCAGTTTGGAATTATCTCTTTATCTCCCACTTCAACATGTCCTACAAAGTCGACGTACGTCCTTGACAGGGAAAAAAAGTGCACAATCTGACAACGGGCTTCAGGTCACAGGCATCTCACCTTCCACCAGTCAGACGGAATTGAGCGATTTCTTTTCGTATGTGTTTCACCATTCTAGACGACGGATACGCAGACTCACCCATCTTTGCAGGTTCTGCGGAAAGTGAGTTGTGCCATCTATGATTACACCTCTCATTCAATGAGATCCCTAGAATCGCTTCGATTGATTACGCAGAGAAATCTGGCAAGGCCACAGTCAATTTCGAGAAGGCCAGTGCTGCCAAAACAGCGTTGATGGTACGACCTCGAATCCTCGACAAGGGGACATCTCAAACTCACCCGATTCCTTCAGCTGAATGGTGGTACACTCGATGGATCTACACTTACCGTCACTTCCGACGCCCCTGTCCAAGATGAGCCTCATCACGATGACCCCTCGGCCCCACCTGAGCAGCACGACAAACCTCGGGCAGCCAGTACGTCTATCAGATCTGAATCCCTATCATCTCTTCGTTTCTGACCTGGTTGCTGTCGAATACTTCAGTTGCCGCTGAGTATCTGGCCAAGGGATACCAGCTCTCCGATCAGGTTCTTCAGCGCGCCATTGAGATTGATCGTTCGTCCTTGTCTACTTCCTTGAAGCATCTCATCTCTGATTGACGTTCTGACGCGAATAGACAATAAGGGGATCTCTCAAAAGTTTTTGAGCTACGTCCAGGATTTGGACAAGACTGCCGGAGCACGAGCCCTCGGTCCAGAGCAGACCATCTCGGCCAAGTTGCAGGAGACCTTTGATCAGGCAAAGACCAACGCAAAGAACTTGGACGAAGAGAAGGGTTACTCGAAGACCTTCTGGGATGTGAGAACAATCTCATCTCTTGTTGCTTCTGTCGCAGTTATTCACGCCGTGCATTTATCACAGTATCTTTCCCAAGCGTTGGCGTCTCCGTTCGGGCAGAAAGTCAAGAGCTTCTACACGACAACTTCGAAGCAAGTTGTTGACATTCACGAAGAGGCCCGTCGTATTGCGGCCGAACAGAAGAAGACCGAACAAGGCGCCGCCTCCGGTGCTCCCGCTGAAGCGCCTGTTCCCCCACCTACAGCGCTTGCGTGATTTTAAATGAGTTGCTCTTGGTTCTTGTCGCCACCTGTCTCCAATTTGTCCCAATTTCCAAACCCGATTCTCAATGGACCCCAGAATGTGTATCGTACCTTATTGATCCAGACGTGTATTATATGTAGCTGAATTCCTTTTGCTCTCGATGGATCGGGAAATAATTCGATGTCCAGACCTGTATCATTGAACTTAGTTCGACATCATCCTATTTACAGATGGTGAGCTGCGAGAGGCATATTGAGCCGATGGCCGATGCGGTGTATGTGTGAGTCTCTGTACGTACTCGTGGACTTCGTCGGCCGTTATGCTGGCGAGCTGAGAGGAGAGCGCTCGTACCATCGGACATTCATCCGACGAGGATGACTGAACGGCTGATAAGCGCCTTCGGCCGACGAACGTAATTGATCCAGATAATAATCCTTCGACGGAAGTCCGGTGGACTTCAGAAGGATTTTGCACTCGGGCCTATAAGAACCAAGGCATTTGTGAGACAACTGTAACCCCCAATTTCCCAGCAAAAGCCGACAACTTCGCCTTAACGACTTCCCACTTCTTGCAGTATTAATATGACGTTCGCACCGGCAGACAAGCGTCCCAGCAGCAACGGTCAGACGATCACGAAGAACAACGAGGATTCGCCAGACTCGTCTGGGTGGTCAGCTTCGCTATACAACAAGACCGCTTCCTTTGTCTATTCCGCGGATTTCGTAGCACCTGTTCTCAGTTTGCTGAATGTAAAGCCTGGAGAACGGATTTTGGATCTCGGGTGTGGGAGTGGAGAAGTGACTTTGGCGATCGAGAAGGTTGTTACATCGCAGGGGCAGGATGGTTTGGTCGTTGGTGTCGATGCGAGCGAGAGCATGGTGAGTGAAACATGGACTAGACGACTTGGTCGTGGTAACTGACCCCCATGCCAACAGATACACAAAGCCCGAGCGAATGGGTTGCAGAGAGCGTTTATTGCAGATGCACAGGATTTGAGAGTGCCCGAAGAGATTTTTAATTTGGTAGGGGATGCGGGATTCGACGCGGTTTTCAGCAACGCGACGTTGCACTGGTGTAAACGCGACCCGTTGGGCGTGTTGAAGGGTGCAAAACGCGTTCTGAAGCCTGGAGGTCGGCTGGTTGTGGAGATGGGAGGGTTCATGAACTGTATCGGTGCGCAGAACGTCCCCCTCCTCAAGTGTAGCAATCATTAACACGGTGTCGGGTGGTTTTGCAGGGGTACGGTCAGCGATTCACGCTGCTATTCGAGCTCGAGGATATGATCCCCTCGAGCACGACCCATGGTACTTTCCCTCCATCGAAGATTACGGGAAGGTACGCGGTGTACTCGGCCTCCAGATAAATGATTGCTCATTTCCTCGATTAGCTCCTGGCAACCGCAGGTTTCGAGCCGACTCACATGTCGTTGTCGCCCCGAATTACACCCCTGCCGACAGGCTTATTTGAATGGCTGAGATTGTTTGTGCGGCCCTCATTTTTGCGGATATTCGACGATGCCGAGGCGCACGCGATCATGAAGGAGGTTGAGCACGCTTGTCGCGTGGATTGCCAGGATGCAAGCGGAAATTGGGCTATGACTTACATGCGGCTACGATTCTCTGCAATTGTGCCTCCCTCGTCATGATGTTGCCCATCGTCACCCTGCTGTATACTGGCCGCAATATTACTTGCTACTTTGCATGGACATGTAATTTACGGAGAATGGTGATGGGAGAGAAGAATATTGTGATGGCGAGGTGTTGCATGAACGTGTAATCCGCCGGTTGGAGGTCGGCCACATCGCCGCCAAACCTTCGGCACTGCCAATTCTATCTTTCATTCCTTCCCGCTCACTTCATGACGAACTAAGCCTAATGCTCGACGACCTGCAACGTATATTCACATAGAAGATTGCTATTTCCGAGACCTCATAGATGGCTGCTGCAAGCCCTGACAAGCCTGAAGCGAACGGACAGGTTTCCGAGAAGACTCCGAATGGAACGGTGGCGAAGGGACAAGTGGGCGAGGGGCAGAAAGTAACGGTGAAGGACGTTGCTCCAACGCTCATAGATTTCTCCTTGGTACGTGCTCGTGAAGTCCTTCAGACGAGCTCCACAACTGACTGGAGAGATCAGGTCTTGAGCCTCGTGTTCGGAGGATGCTGCTCGTTCGTCGTTCCACGCTGATTGCACGAGATTCGGGCCATTAACAGCGACTCTCTAGAAATGTCCTGGCATACGAGAAGCTGCTCTTGCTGAACCCCCGAATAGGTGATTGCACGTCCTCGACAACCGCAGCGGGTTAGAGCTAATGCCCCCGCAGGGTCGGCCTTGACCTTTTCGCAGATGTTTTTTGTGACTCTTCAAACGCTGCCGGCGTTCCTCACCTTCTCTCCAAACAGCTTCATTCCGACATTGAAGCCACGCCAAGTACCCCTCCAGCAATGGGCACTCCAAGTCATCGTCCTCACAACCGGCTCTCTCTTGAACAACTGGGCCTACGCTTACAAGGTTCCTCTAACAGTATTGATCGTATTTAGATCTGCTAGTGAGTGACCTCGCAGTAACGAAGCTACTATGTGTCCTCATAACACCTCTGCCAGGCCTTCCAATATCCATACTCTTCGGCATGCTTTTCTTGAAGCGCAAATATAATTTGCTGCAGATCGTCAGTGGTCCTTTCACTCTTCTGACAGGTCACCCTCTGACGAAAATGGCTGTGCTTTAGTTATCCGTCTTAATTGTGACCGCCGGAGCCTTCCTTTCCGCCCTCTCAAGATCCACTTCGGTGTCATCGGGCTCGAGCGCAGCGCAAGCTCAAGACCTTCAATTGTATACCACAGGAATAACTATGCTGGTTGCATCACTCCTCTGTACTGGCGTTCTCGGCCTTTTGCAAGAACGTACATACCAAAAATACGGGCCCTGTTGGAAAGAATGTCTCTTTTATACAGTGCGTTTTTGTTTTCCCTTCCCTTCGTTGCGTAACCGCTGGCTTACCACTTCCCTGATTTTTCCAGCATTTCCTAGCCCTTCCGTCGTTTATATTCCTTAGATCAGACATACATCAGGGTCTCAGCAGCCTTGCGGTGCACAGCAGCAGCACCGCATCATCAGCCATCCCATATCTTCCGTACATCGTCCTATTCGGCAACCTTTGCTCGCAGTATGTCTGCGTTTCCGGTGTTAACCAGCTATCTTCAGTAAGTCGTCTTTGCAGCTGCATTGCATCTCCGCTAAATAAGTGTGTCTAGCGAACCTCCGCAGTCTCTACAAACATCGCCTTAACGGTCCGGAAAGCCCTCAGTCTATGCCTTAGTGTGTGGTGGTTCCGAAACGAGTGGAACTTGAAGCTGGCTGTGGGAGCTGGGATGGTCTTCGTTGGTAGTCTTTTGTACGCATCTGCAAGTAGTAGTAGCGGCGGCAGCTCACGTCCTTCGACGAAGAAGGAGAAGCAGAGTTGATGTTATTACAATATAACATTGATTATTGGATAGGATACACTTGGATTATGTGGCAGTAAGGACAGGCAGGATATGGGGAACCCAAATCGAATGAATAGTAAAGTGAAAAGGTAGAAGGAGTGTGGATGAACGAACGTACGAACGAACGAACGAATACAGAGATACAAGGTTGAATATCGAATAGTAATAGTTGAAACCCGTAAAGACAGAGGAAGGCATCCGAGCCAATTGATTGCTGAAGGAAAGAAGTCGTCCTGGAGGACGTCAGCGGCGAACGGGAATCATACGGCTGGCCGCACTGGCGCTCAGTGCATCGATGGCAGTGGTCTCGCCGTCGTCGGTGGCCTGGCTGACATCCGGAGCGTCAGAGTCCTGTCGCCTAGCATAGGATGCGCCTCTGGAAACGAGACCTGGACGAGTGACGCCAGCGATACGGTCGGTGCTGGTGCCAGCTACATCGCCGGCAGTGGCCTTGCCGTTGCTGACACCCTGGTTGACATTCTGGGCAGCGTTTGTGTCATTTCGCTTGGCCTTGGCCTTGGGAGTCGAACGACGAACGCCGACGCTAGCGGAAACACCATTCACGTCGCCGTCGTCTCCAAAGCCGGTACCCGCGGGGACGTAAATTAAGTCGTTGACCCGGCGTTTGGTGAAGCTGGCCTTCTTGAAGTGACGCCGCGCTGGGGGAGCCGGAGGACTGGGAGGACTAGGTGCACCAGCGTCCTCAGGCAACAGGGGAAGCAGGGTGCTTCCAACGGCGCTGCCTTCGACGAGGCCAATGATGGGGGCCGCAGCACCTGAGGGGGTCTCAAAAATTTGGATGGGACTGGTCTGTCTGCGGGAAAGGGCGCTTTCAAAAATGGAAGCGTTTTCGTCCTCGTCCTCGCTCTCGTCCTCGTCCTGATCCTGGTCCTCGGGATCATCGTCGGAAGGGGCGTCGTCCGAAGCTCCCCCAGTCGACGGCGTCGCGATTGAGGAACTAATCTGGCCGAGAGCCCCACCTACGATAGGAAGAGTGATAGTGCCAGGGTCGACGGGCGGCTGAAGTAAAACGATGAACAGGGTTTTGGTCTAGAATATAATGGCTACTTACAACGGCCCGTACGTAGAAGGATTCGGCGGCCCTTGACGCCCCAACGGTAGGGGTAGGGAGGTTCCGGTTGTAAAGTTGGGAAGGCTTGCCGAAGCCATTATCCTATGGTGGGTCCATGTAAATTATCATCGACGATGCAAGGTGAGCTGAACACTTACACGTCTACCGGGGGTAACATGCGAGTAGACCACCGAAGCTGAGCAAAATGCCCACAAGGCCAGGAAACGAGGTGAAATGAAAACCATGATAGCGAATTGGCGTTGAAGAATGAAAGAATATGAAGAGAGAGAAGAGCGAGGTGAATTCCGGATGAGGCTCGAGTTGCGAGGCCTTTAAAGACCCATGGCTGACAGACAGATACTGGTCAACCTCCCAGTATCGTACGAAACAGAAATAGCAAATCGGCCCGTGTCGAAAGCCTGACATTAGTCCAAGTCGTAGAATTCCTGCAGCTGGTCGGCAGTGACGGTTCACGTTCAAGCTGAACACTATTGATCGGAGACGGCGCAACATGGATTTGATCCGGGCTGGGTGAGGGTTTATCTATCTTATCGTCGGGCGTCGGCTTTACGTTGAGCCTGCTCCCGCTCCCCTCTCTCTGCCTCGGATCCTTTTCAGAGTCTTCAAATCTGTTCAATCATGTATTCGAGCAGTTTTGAATGCATTCCGCTGACCTCTTGTTTGGTGTCATCCAATGAGTCCTCGTTCAGTGTCTGAAAACATCCGTTGATGGTGAACGCCGCCATTGTACTCGGCTCCAGAACTCAGTGCCTCCCACCGTCGGTGCTACAGGGACCCTCCGTCCAACCACATCTCTCAAACGTCTTGGAAAGACCAGCAAACGTGAGCTAGATAGAAGGTAACGTTGCACCAACCTGTCGGGACGGACATTAGCCAGCTGGCGCCAGTGGGAACTGTTACCCCTGAAGTCTGCCTAGTTTGGATCAAGAAGCAATTGCGCCTTTCTACAGCCTTTCGCACCATTTTAATGCCACACGGTCGGTCCGCTTGAGTAGTATATCACCCTACGAATAGCTGACTATCTGTGGCGGCCCCCATCTTTACGACGGCGACGACAACGACTGTACAACGACCCTTATGAGCCTCAGAATCAACGAAGAAGGGACGACCTCACCCGCCCCCTCGCTGGAAACCTCCCCTTTGATCTCGACGAAAGGTGCCACTGTTGTGGATCAAACAAGCTACTCTGCCACTGCAACATCTACTTCCCAGGCCGTGTCGCGGAAGAAGGGCGCCTCGAGGTCTTTCGATTTGGATGCGAGCACTTCACCTCAAGACTCAGTACCCGGAACACCCAACCGCGCTCGCGATGGACACCACTCACAGGCCCAGCAGCCGGAACCTGAAATCCAAGTCGTAGAGAGGAAGTCCAAATGGGAGTCGTTCCGGATAGCTGATACTGTCTCGTTGAGACTGGAGAACTCGGGCAGCGTCGCGCGCGACCACCTAGCCTCTGAGCGCACATTCCTGGCCTACATGCGTACCAGCCTGGCTGTCGCCTCTTCGGGAGTCGGTTCGTGTGTTCTTCGCTTTACTCTTCCTCGCTTCGCTTCGGATTTTCTGACCGGGTTCCCTCCATCACCGTGATATTGTTCAGCCCTCGTGCAGCTCTTCTCAGTCTCCAATACATCATCATCATCACCTCCCAATGTGCTCTCCGATAACAAGATTCGAGGCTTTGTTCGTCCTTTGGGTGCTGTCACGATCCTCATCGGAATATCCGTGCTCCTTATTGGTATGCGCCGATCCCCTTTCAGGAGCTTGAACAATGATATAACCATAAACCCTTCCAGGCGTAACGAGATATTTCGTAGTGCAGTCCGCTTTGGTCAAGGGCTACTTCCCAGCTGCAAGGTCCGCGATCGGCTTCATCTCGCTCGCACTGGCCACGCTGGTTAGCGTAACCTTTGGATTCTTGGTGTCTGGGAAGGTCAACTGAGATCCAACATCACTTTATCATTGTATTCTTCACATGTACTCTTCACATGTATCTTCTGCTTATACCTAGGGTTATCGGTGTTGTAAGGGACGATCTTTACGGACCATGCTTGTATATTCCACATTCCATGTAAACTGTGCAGCATGTACTTCTTTACGATTAACGTTTAAGTGTACGTTGCTTCTCCGCGAATTCAACGATTTTCCTGTCGACGAACAGGCCTTTGCGATCTCGAACGGCGTCCATGTACACTTTCGCAACGTTAACTCGGTCAGATTTCTCGCCCAGATCTTCCAGCTCTTCTTCTGTGGTAGGAACCCAGAATGGGTCTAGGTCCAAGAGATCGTATCTGCGGAGAAGCTATGGTCAGCGTCCGCACGAGAAAAGGAAGTACTAGACCATTCCAACTCACCCACTGAAGATCAACTGAGGGCTGGCAGCGCCAGAGGTTCGCTTTCGGATATCTGCAATGCAATCGTTATCAGTGACCCCCTTTTTCCTGGATCTCGGATAAACGCAGTCTCTTACCATCCGAAAACCCGAAACTCTCCACGACAGGAAGCAAAGCCGTAACGTTGAAGAAAGTCGTCCCTTCTTTCATTTCTTCAGCCACAATCCTTCCGCGTCGTTTCGCCACCACAGCGTACACTTTGCCCAAAACATCGGTCAATGCCTGGATGTCGCAAGTGTACATGGCGAGCATCAGCCGCGGAGACCAATCCAACAGACCATTCCGGCAAGCGTCCCTCACGGACGTGATGATAGAACCAGTCACTTGGGCAGTACGGTTTTGTTCTGTGCGTCCGTTCATGTCAGCGACGGAGCATCTCAGATAAGAGTAAACCGGAGCGACTCACCGACTTCCCTCTCCAACCCCTCCCGATCCACCTCAACCTGCTCGACAAAGTAAGCCAACCCCTCAACAGGCTCCGCACAAAGCGGTCCCTGAAACGTAGCCAACTGGAACCCAGTCTCAATATGATTATCGAAATCCCGAATCGCCCTATCCGATTCGTTAGTAGTCGATTCCTCCGCAGCCTTCACGGTCTTCGCAGCCGTCTTGTCCAACTTTTTCCTCAGCGAGACGTAGGTTTTCGGCTTTCGGGCGTCGACGAGGAGGCAGCCACCGGCTTTGTTGGGTCCGAATGCCCAGATGTTGTCGACGATGCCTTCCCATTCTCCACCGGCCTCTTTGCATTTTTCTTCGAGGACTGTCCAGAATTGGTCCACGGTGACTGTAGGCTTTCGGACGACGTCGCTGTAGGTGTCAACGGATTCTTCTTCCTGTGCTTCGACTTCTTCAGTCTGTTGGCCGGTTTGCTTGGCTTTGTACTCGTGCTGGAGCCTTTTCAGGATCGAGACGTTTTCAAGGATGTAGTTGAGGATTACAGCGGGAAGTGGAGCGGCTCGGATGGTGAATTGGACGATGTTGAGAGCACTTGAACCTTTGATAGTTCCACGAGGGGCTCCTGGAGTCTTTGTCGGGGCCATGTCTGTCGAAAGATTCAGCAAGAGAAGCCAGAAAGCCACTATTGATCAAAACCTACCCGGAACTTTCACCGCCGTCTCTCTGAAAGGAACGATAGGTTTCGAAGATTGGATTTCGACCTGAGCGAATCTTTCTCTGAGATCCTTCAAGCACCTCTACACCACAGCGTCAGGACAACCTCGATACCAGACGTATGTCTGACTTACCTCTAGGTGAAGCTCTCCAGCAGCCAGGATGACATGTTCACCTGTCTGTTGTTGGAAGGTTTCGACACACGGATCCGACTGGCTCAGCAACTTGAGCCCATTGATAAGCTTCGGCATATCCGCGGGCAGCGCTGGCTCCAAAGCTACTCTGACGATAGGGGCGGCCTGCAAACCACGATTTAAGAAAGGTGGTACAGGATGAAAGTATGACGAGCAACTCACCGATCTCTTTACTGCTCCAAAGTTGATCAGGCAGGGTTTCTGCGCCGCAAGATCGTCGGCGTCACTACTGGCATTCGCTCCCAGCGAGCATAGAGTGGCACTCCTCCAAACCTTGCCTTCTAAACCTTTGATCGCAAAGATGTTCCCTGCTCTGACCGAGTTGACTGCCACCAACTCCCTTCCCATCATAACATATAGCGCCTCCACTTCTGCTTTAACGATATGGCGAGCGTTGGATGGGGCTGTAGGATCCAGCGCAGCATTATACTTGGGCAACACTGCATAAACCGTCGATCCGACGTTGAGCGTTCCAGAATAAAGTCGGGCAAAGCCAAGGATGATTTCGGCATTCTTGGCCTTCGCCTCTTCCGCGTCATCGGCACCAGCACCAGCGCCTGGTGCCTCCGACTGAGCACGGGAAGTTGGCTCGGGAGTCTGAGAGTTGTCCGCGTTAGCGGCAGCCTCCCGCGCTAAACGGGCCTCTCGAGCCCTTGCTCTCATCTCTTCGGCCGTCAGCGTCTTCTTTTTGTTCTCTGGAAGATCGCTAGCCCGAACAGCAAACATCTTGCTAACGTAGGCAGTCACGTATGCGTCTGGCTCAGACTTGGAGGCATACAAGTCTTCCTCGAGTTTGTTCTTCGGAGGCAGGGTTTCGTCGCGAAGGTCGGGATAAATCATCTTCGGTATCCTGATGGCTTGAGCAGCGGGAGGGGGAGGGATGATGTCGATGGCAGTTTGAATAATGCTGGTGGATAGAGAAAGCCACTGGGTAAAGATGAGCTGGAGGAGGGCTCGAGTGTCGCTGGATTTGAGGTCTCGAGGGGGGATCTTCAGATTAAGGGCTGTTACGATTTTGGTAACCTTGTCTGGGTTACTGAGATAAATGGTATGTTTAGAAGTCAGTTAAGCGGTAGAGAAATGTTGACACTCACGGATTGATCACCACGGATTCATATACCGCCCAAATATTCTCTAATACAAATTGCACGAAGAGTGGTTTGAGTGTCCGTCCTCGAAGGTGTTTATAACTGATCACCTTCTTCGTTTTCGGATCCAGGAAGTAATCTCCCCAAAGCACTCTCTTGAGGTTGGCCTCCTTGATGCCCAACTTCTGTGCGTATAGCTGCGCGAACTTTCCGACACGGAAACCCCAGCCATCGATAGCCGATGCGAAGATGACATTCCCCTTCTCCGGCGCGAAATAGATGTCGTCGTCATCCTTCTCTTGGAATTCAACGTCCTCATGAACCGCTGCTTCCGTTTCGTCTGCTAGTGCGTCTTTCTTCTCCGCGAGGCGCCGTTCACGTTCCTCATGCCATCGTTGATCATCCTCCATCCTCTCGCTAGCGAAGAAGTTGCCCATAACCGCGTTCACATCCTCAATGAGGCGCGCAAGATGGTGGTAGGCTTCCACCGGTGCGAGCTTCAGCTCTGTAACCAGGCGATCCATTTTGTTGATGACGAGTATGGGTTTCAGTCTGTCTTGCCATGCTTGGCGAAGGACAGCTATTGTCTGTGAAGGTTGCAGATTCCGTCAGAAAACTTGTTTTTGAAGTAAGCCATCAAGTCACCAACCTGTGTGCAAACTCCTTCTACGACGTCCACCAAAACCAAAGCCCCATCGCACAATCTAGATGCGGTCGAAACTTCTGTCGAAAAGTCTACATGTCCGGGTGTGTCGACCATATTGACGATATACGTCCGTGTCGATCTTTCTGGAGGTCATCAGCAACATGTCCGGCTTTGAAAACTAACGAGAGAAAGAAGTAAACGTACCACCGTCCTTTCCTCGTTCTAATACCTGAAATTTGAGAGAGACTGCACTGCTCTCCATCGTGATTCCACGTTCCTGCTCGTCCTCTCTACTGTCCAAGTACCTCATCTTTCCGGCCATTCTGGAAGAGATGATACTGTTTGCTGCGAGCAGGGTGTCCATGAGGGTCGTCTTGCCGTGGTCGACGTGACCCATCGTCGTTATGATGCGTAGATTTTGGGGGTCCGGGCTGTCCATCGCTGCTATATTGCGAGTACGACTTGATGCTGAGTGTCGGGGATGAGATGAGGAAAACTTTGAATAAATACTTGGTTTGCTATGATTAGATATGATTTGAATCCGCCATCGGTCCCGTCCATTCGGCTTTGCACGTGCATCGCCAGGTCCAGGTCAGGTCTATGACGCTACACTCTGGAAACCTCAATCTGTTATTCGTTCAAGTTCATTTTGCTTTAACTCCCTCTTCGTTGCAATGGGGCACGACGACAAAAGGTCATCCTCGTCACGAAAACGGGACCACTCTACAGAGAGGACGTCCAGAGACCACGCCGAGCGTGACGGCGACTACGACCACCACAAGAAACGGCGAAAACACGACGATTCACGCGACGAAGACAGAAATGACGATGACAGGAAACACCACCGCAAACATAAATCCTCTCGGAAGCACGAAGACTCGGACAACGACGATGATAAGAAAGAGAAGCACAAGCATCGCAGCAAAAAGCATAAGGAGGATAGAGGTTCGGACGACGAAGGTCGACATCGGAAACACAAGCACCACAAGAAAGACAAGGAGAAGCATTCGAAGAAGGATAAGGGCAAAGGGAAATCCAGGGCCGAAGAGTCGAGTCCTCATGGAATGCACATTGTCGACGACGACCCAGACGAGGGAGCTATGTGGGCGGAGAAGGACATTACTATGGATGGGGAGCGGGTAAGGGCCATTCAGTTCATTTGACCAAACGCTATTCCATTAACTTTCTACTTCGTTAGGTCCTAGCAACAAACATTCCAACGGCAGAGAGCCTCAGGCTCACCTCGACTTCGGAGAACACTCCCAAAGCGACACTTCCGGGTGGAACCTCTTCGGAAACAGTCCTCAAACGCGACGACTGGATGCTCGCACCAGCTGCGGCCCCTACCGTCCCTACTGACGACCTCGACAAGCGTATGAAGGAGCGGATGCTGCTGAACGACCAGTCCCTAACGGAGGACTTTGGGGAACCCTCCGGTGGTTCACGAACAGCGTCAGGGAACGTCGATTTCTTCTCGAGTCTTGGAACGGAAGTCCGCAAGAAAAACCCCAAACAGGATAGACCTAATCCCGACGCTGTAAGTCCACCTTTAATTTGTATTCGTCCTCCATGCTAATGAGTTTTAACAGGGACCTGTGATTCACGCGAAAGAACTGAACCAAGACCTCGTTCATGGGAAGCCTATGAATTTCGACGAACCACCCCCTGCCCCAAAGACCAACGTACCGGGAGGACCAGGGTCTTCATGGAGGATGATGCGTTTGCGAAAGGTCTACGAGACAGCCGAAGAAGAAAAGCGTTCAGTCGAACAAGTCGGCAAAGAGCGATTTGGCTCTCTCGAAGCATTCGAAGAAGCCAAGGAGGAAAAACGTATCCTGGACGAACGACAAGGGAAGAAGGCGGAACGAGAGAAAGAACGAGGCCGTCAGCCGGAACGCGAAACACCCGGTGGAGGCGCAAAGGGATTCATGTTCAACGACTTTGGGGACAGCGCTGCGTCAAGTCGAAGTTCATCGGCGTTCAAACGCCCAGGAGGGAGCAGCAACAATGTGCCTCAGAGTGGACCTTCAACGCCTTCACCACAGCCTGGCCCGCCCCGCCCTGCGACCAACAAACGGCTGGACTCGCTTCGTTTGCCTTCTCAAGCCAACTCCCCCTTGCAACAGTCGCATACGCCGATTCCGTCTGTTATGACGCCGCCTCCCGTAGCCTCAGGTTCGAAACGTGCACTTTCGCCATCCTCCTTGAATAAACTTCAAGCGAAAGTCCTTCGAGCAAAGTTGATGGGAACTCCGGATGCTGAGAAGCTGGAGAAGGAGTACGAAGAAGAGTCTCACAGAGCACAAGGGTACGACGTCGGTAGTTCAGGTGTCAGAACGAAGGTCGAGGTCCTACCAACTTTGGATGTCCAAGGTCGGCTCTATGATGTTGGCCAGGGAGGTAAAGACGAAGAAGTTCGTGGACCTGGTAACAGGAAGAAGAAGGAAGCTAAAGTATGTGTTTCTAATGAGCTCTGTCGTTGTTGTTCTCTAACTAACGGTGTTTAGTTTGAGACTCATGACCGCAAGACGGGTGAAGTCATCAGGATTAACGCTGATGATGACCAGATCACCCTTGGAGAGATGCTGAGGCAGGAACGGTTTGGTGCTGGAATGGCGGACCAGAAGAACCTCGATGCACAGTTTGCGCGCGCCATTATGGGAGATGGCAAGTTTCAGGTCAGTTTTCATTGAGCCGCATGGTTTGTATAATTCTAACGAGACGTGCAGAGTGATTTGGAGTACTTGGATGAGAATGCAGAAAAGCTGAGTCGACAGAAGATGCGTTCCGACGCCATGAAACGACAGTTTGCTATCCATGGTAAGTCTTCTGTTTACCCTCGCCTTTTGTCGCGCGCTGAAACCTTTATAGATTATAAACGGACACAGAAAGCTCTGTCGGCGTGTCCTTACTGCTATGGCGAGGACGATTCTCTACCCAAAGCTCCAATTGTAGCTATGGGTACTCGAGCATACCTGTCTTGCACCTTGACGGAAGAGTTGGTACCAGGCCACTGTTTGATCGTTCCGATTCAACACCATCTTTCCATGTTAGAAGCTGATGACGATGTCTGGGACGAAGTCAAGGTCAGTGCACAAGCCCCACTCCAACCATTCAAGAAAATTGACAAGCTTCAACTCAGAACTTCATGAAATGCCTCATGCGGATGTTTTCCGAAGAGGATAAGGGCGTCATCTTCTACGAGACGGTGATTTCACTGAAATGGCAAAAACACACTGTTATTGAGTGTGTCCCATTGCCATGGGATGTGTTTGACCTGATCCCTGGCTATTTCAAGGTGAGTATCGCGGTTTATTTTGGCGGTAAGACTGAAGGCTAATTTGGCGTCTTTAAGGAATCTATCCTCGCGTCAGAGGCGGAATGGTCCCAGCACAAGAAGCTCATCGACTTTTCACACCGACCGGGTGGTTTCAGAAGAGCAATGGTTCCCAATTTGCCTTACTTTATGGTTCAATTTGACTACAAGGGGGAGAAGGGGTACGGGCACGTCATAGAAGGTACCGCCGATGCTATGGAACATGAAGACGGCCTTGAAGAGGGGGAGAAAGGTGGAGGCGAATTCCCTCCGTACGTATCATTTTCCTCTTGTCTTCTAGACGTGAAACCGGGCTTCTGACGGCGATTGTTATCTCCAGATATTTTGCCGGAGAGATTATTGGTGGAGTGTTGGAGGTTGAACCGCGTCGCTGGCGTCGACCCAAGCGACTGAACTTTAGTAGTAATCACGAGAGAGTTGCAGGATATCGGGCCAAGTACCAGAAATTTGACTGGACAGGAATGCTCGGGCGGTCGTAGAAGCCGGATGCTGATGATAAAATGTACCGAGTATAAGACGTAGAATCCTATCAACTGTGTGTGAAATGTATTTGTTGTTCGGACATCTTTTAATAGATCGTTGGCGCGGTAGCTTTGGGCCGTCCCTCAGCCTGTCGCTCCTTGTCCCTTGTCACCCATGGCCCCGGTGGCACCAACCCAGCGGGAAATCCTCATAGTCGTCATTCTAATATCCTTTTTCTTGCTGCTCTCTAATATACGCACGTCACCAAAATCATTGCTCTCCGCAGCCCTACCAGCTCAGCCGTCGACAACGACGTCAACCCCCAATGAAACACAGGTCACTCTCGTAGACGGCAACCGACAGCCATTCGATACACGGCTTTCATGGAATACAGGAGCTGTACCGGAGACGAAGATTGTCTCCCATGTTCCAGGTACGATGGTGCACGCTCGAAGTCCCAAAAGGAAACTGCTAAAGGTAACATTCCAGGGTGGACGATATTTGACCGATTGTACATCTTCAAGGGCGTCGTATACATCGTGTCCGACTCCCATTCGTCAATTCCAGACGCACAGTTCATCTACTCGAAGGGTATTCGCATCGAGGAAGGCGCAAAAGCGGAGGAAGAGCGGTTGCCAACGGACAGAGAGATACGGGTCATAAACACCCAGGAGGCGAGGAGGCTGTTTGGGACTGGGGCGCAGCTGATAGATGGTGTTAATGTGAGTAATGACAGGCTCAATTCTCGTATGTGGACGACGCTGAATGTATTCCCCAGCTTTTCATAAACGACCCATCACAATAGTACGCTCCCCGTTATCCCTTTCGTGTATGGGCTAAACTCAATCTATTACTAGCATCACCCATTACTACCACTGGTCTGCAGAGCTGTGGTTTGGTTTCTGGCGTGCATACTCGTCACTCGACCCTTTCATCACCTCCGGCGGAAACACCACCCTACCCGCCCTTCGCCGCATTATCTTCAACCACGTCGACAATGCACACTGGCGAGACTATGCCTCCATGAACGAATGGGTCGTCCGCGCTTCATTCCCATCCTTGACCATGGAGTTCAAAGATGACTGGATAGACCGGGCGCAGATGGCAAGACCCTTCGTGTTCGACCGTGTTTTGCTGGCAGACCGTTCTGCGGCCATGCTCGCACTCAACTACCGACGGTACCAACGGACAGCAGCCTCAGCGTTTGGACTTCCGGGAAGCGTCAACTGGTGGATGCCCATTCGAAACAACGTAATCCAGTTTGCGGGACTCGAACCCACAATCGGTGGTGGAACGTCCTCGAAACCCGTCATTACCTACATCTCCAGGCAAAGTTGGGGCCGCCGAATGTTGAGGCCTCAAGATCACGAAAAACTCGTCAGCAAGCTTCGTGAGCTCGAAGAGCAGTATGGATATGAAGTGAACATCGTGTCACCCGAGAAAATGTCAAGGGTGGAGCAGATTCAATTGGCAGCACGGACTACGGTGTGTCATCTCCCGTCTCTATTATCTCTATTTCTCATTCTTATTCGGCGACGATGTTATAGATCATGATGGGTGTTCATGGAAACGGGCTTACATCGTTGATTTGGATGAAGCCTAACCCCCGCTCCACCGTGATGGAGTTTTTCTACCCGCAAGGGTTCGCCCACGATTACGAGTATACTACTCGGGCACTCGGGATGGTTCATTACGGGTTCTGGAATGACGAGTAAGCGCTCCTCTCTCCGGGTCTACAACAAGTTGTGCTAACAATCAACAGGCACTTCACAAGTCCCGCTTTGCCATTACCTCAATACGTCGATGGATTCCAAGGAAATGATATCCCAATCGACGCTGATGTAGTTGCTCGGCTCTGTGTTGAGCGATTATCACTAGTGAGCGAACTGGACGACTAATCGATGGACATCCACCTCTCTCCCCACCTTTCCCGCCTACCCTTTACCACCTCCATGGCCCGGCCACTCCACGATTCGACTTAACCTGACTCAAGCATCGTCAGGATCATCGCTCTCTTTTTTGGTTGACCCCACATGCACTCCACTGTCATCATAGACTACACACGGAATACCCAACCCTCAAAAAAAAGGGTTGCCTCGGACATTGACTCGTTCCCTTCTTCCGGACACTCGTTTTTCGTACTCGTATATGCGCATTACGTTCTCTTACGCGACATAGACAGGGCTGGGCATCCTTCATCCCAGCACCGTCGAGCATTATTTAATTAGTATCACAGGGAGTCTCGTGTCAAGTAATTTATTCAATTCCCGCATCTAATTCAATAGACATTGCATCTAAAGCTCGACGCCTCTATGGACAGACCCCAAGAGCGAAGAAAAGTAGAGAAAGAGGGAGAGAGAGAGAGATGTATCTTGTATATTCGTTCCGTAATGAGATAGAGCTACAGTGCGTGTATGATGAGCCAGGGATAGCGAGTCTACTAATACATGTCAGGATGTCCATTGCAGAAGAGCGTGTATATGAATGCATCAGGAAACCCCAAGTCGAAAGCGAAAACAGAGAAGCAGGAAAAAGACCGATACAGGATACATCGTCGTGACTATGAAACCAAAAAGAACAGCATATATATCTTACATTCGAAATTTCTGAGTTTGAAAGTCTATCTGCCACGGGAGAGGGTATCTTGTAAAGGGTTCAGATATGGGTGGGCGTCCGATAATGTTATAGATTGGGGAGAAGGGGAAAGAGCATGAAACCGGTCGGTTAATCACGGTCTGGAGAGCGAGACTGAAGCCAGCCACCACTTTCCCAGTTGCATCCAGGTTGGTAAACGTCCCTTTGCCGCTGAGAGGTGTCGAGGATGCCTTGCAGAATGGTATTGAGCCTCTTGAAGTCAACGGGTTTGAGAATCCATCCGTCCATCCCGTATCGAATGAGTTCGTCTTTCTGGCTTTCCACCAAGGAAGCCGAAATCGCGAAAATAGGTATCCGCCCGTTCAGTCGCCTAGAGAGTCGCATACTGGTGCTGGTGTTGGACTTCGATATTTGCTCCTCGACCTGGCGAATGCGCTGCGTCGCTTCGAAGCCATCGAGAATGGGCATTCTATCACCAACAAGTCAGCAAATAAACTATAACAGCAAGAGTGGTCGAGCTCACTGTATGTCCATGAAAACAACGTCGAATGCTTGGTCTTTTTCTACCATCTCAAGCCCTTCCTGGCCGTTAGTCGTGTTGACTATGGTGTGCCCATTCATGCTAAGCCGCTTTCCAAGGATTATCCTGTTAATGTCATTGTCCTAAGAAATCAGTATTAGTATAAGCAGGAGGTATCGGGAAACTTCTCGGCGAACCTCGACGATGAGAACCCTCAGTCTAGGCGGCTCGAGTGAAGGCGACGGTGAAGATGGGGACGCAAAGAATCCAATAGTTTGACATGGTTCAACAGGCGGCGGGGTAATGACAGGGGGAACTGTTGCATGCCGCGGTTCACTGAACGGATCAATCTTGACACCGCGAACGGGGACTTGCGAGCCCTGCACGGGGAAAGTTCCAATCTCCTTCGGTGATTCTTCCGGCTCCTTTTCTGACCTCGTCATATGATTCGAGGACAGGGCCTCGACCAGACCGTCGATCTCCGAGTGTCCAGACCGCGGATTCGAGCGCAAAGACTCTTTAGAAGATAAAGCAGACGATTGATCTGACACGGACGAGCTCCCTGGCGATCCACCTTCCGTAATGTGCCCGGCATGTTGACATAGAGACAAAGGTATCAAGAAAGAAAAGCGACTGCCTGCCCCAACAGTAGAGTCGACGCGAAGTTGGCCTCCGAGTTGCTCGACGATACGCGCAACAACGGCGAGTCCAAGTCCAACACCTTCGTTAGGCTTCGATTCTGTCGACTCTACCTGCTCGAACTCTCTGAAAATACTCTCCAGCTTGGTTTCCTCGATACCGCACCCAGTGTCGGCAACAACAATCTGAACGACCATCTGGTTCTCCCCCCGAAGGCCTTCCGGTTCTCCGTACGTAGTACATTCGACAGTGATGGAGCCCTCGGAGGTGTATTTGACTAAAAGACTGTCAGTCACGCCCGGCAGCAGAAGGTGAGTTGAGCAGCAATGGGAAACTTACGAGCATTGGCAATCAGATTCTGGACGACCGTACACATTTTCTTCGAGTCCCCGACGACAAATGCTGGCACGTTCTGAACCTCAAGCTTGAAGTCCAATTGACGTCTCTCCGCTTCTCTGCGATACACCGCTGTCGCTTCCTCTATAGCGCGATGGAGATCGAAAGGTTCATTGAAGGATGTCTCATTTCCACTCTCGAGGCGAGTCAAGTCCTAGAATGATCTTTAGTAACCCCACAGCGAAGAAACGGCGATCTCTCACCAGTAGATCGTTGATTGTGAAGAGCAATCCCTGTGCAAAAGTTAGATACTGATAATTGTGCGGGAGATTCAGACGAACTTTCGAAGCGGCGTGCGAGAGACGAAGGTTTTCTCGTGTTTCTCTGTCCAAGCTACCATTCAACGCCATTTCCAGATAGCTAACGCACGTTATTAGTCACTTCAAGCGCTGCTACTCTCTCATCCTTACTTTATGATATGATTTAGGGGCGTTCGTACTGTTGCATAGAATTGTCAGAAACCAAGGCGTCCGACGACAGTCAGAAACGTACCTTCATGAGTCGCATTAGATAAAATTAGATTGGTTAGTTTCGTCGTCTGAAGGGCGCTTTCCTTTTGCCTCCACACTTCGATGAACTATATTTGCTTGTCAGGCATGAGTTCATCAAAAGAAAGCGAATCCATACCTTGCCATACACCAAAGCAAGCACTCCAGCAGTTTCCAGCTGTTCGTCTGTCCATGCGCGGCACCGTCCTGCAACAGTCTCCGACCATACTTTGAACGACTTCCTAGGTTCGAGGGTAGAGACTTGGCTGTCCTTGTGAGGTTTACCAGCCCACTTGACGTTACAAGGCTGGCCACGACGCAAGAACGCAATGAAATCTCTGCCACCGCGTGACAAAGGCACATAGAGGAGTCCGGCGACTACTTCCAAACCTGGTCCTTGGATCAGTCCGTTGTTGTCGAAAAACGTTTTGTTAAGGGCACCTGTCGTCAATCTTAGATCGGGATAATCATACATGACTGCCTGAGAGGCTTCAATCGTGCTGTGTATGCATTAGGGCGCAAATCTAGCGAATTGTTGCAGAGGTGCTCACCTGAATTGCTTGAGTCGAAGGTATTCTGCCATAATCAAGATTTCTTGCCCGTTTTGATTGGGACCCAATATCTTCGCCCCTTCCCCAATGACAAGGATACCAAAGTCCGCGTCAAATAGGCCAAGCAAGTCATCAGCATTGCTGACAATATACCCAGTCTGAAATACCGCAATTAGCGGGCAATACAAATTGAGATCAGTGCTGCAACCCACCGGATGTTGTTCAGATGTAATCGTGTTGACCTAGAGAAGAACCAAGACATATTTAAAGGCATTGCCATGGAGTCGAGGAAAGATGCTCTTACCAGTTTGCGTGTGTGCAGCCTTTGTGCATAGCTCAATCGCTCGATATTCTTCGAAATCGATTGACTCAACAAACGGAGCATTTGTCTGACAGGGAAGGATACCCTCATGCCGTAGGCGCCGTAAGAGTGGCATGCTACCAAGCCCCATAGTTGGCCGAAGCATGTGATCGACTACTTGATTGTTAGACATGAAAAGACGTAGTGTAGACTGAGTAGAACTTACTATTGACATCGACGCGCGGACACCCATGTTCTCCAAGTCTGGTGGGATGTCTCAGCTACAGCAACCATATAAGTCGGAACCGTACATTGGATGTGAATAGGACTCATGGCCCGTAAATAGCAATGTGTCATATTCTGAAAGGAACGTCAGATTTGAAGGGATAGCCTCGGGCACACGGACGGTCACGGAGGCAAGATTGAAAGGCGTACGAGCGGGGTATCGAGGTCCTCTTTGGTCCGGCACACAATTCTTGCAGTGGGCTGGGATCGGTCGTATAGTAGCCGCACCTTGTCTGCAAATGATAGAGAGTTGAGAAGCGAATGGAAGCGTAAAATCGAACTGCAACCTACTAATCGTATAGAGATGTCGAGCCTAATCTTTCGTCAGCCTCCCCATCATCACCAGGAATTTAGCGAAACACCCACCTGAGCCGGAATGTCACCGGCTGGAAATTGCAAACCCCTGTACAAATCATGGGTCCTATTCCAATCCACCAGCTCAGCAACTACCTGGCCATTCCACATTTCGTCGAACTGATATACCATAACCTTGTGAAATTGGGTCAGGTCCTTGACGACACCCACCACAATCTTCAAAAACATGTCCAGGTCCTCCGCGGCACCGAGCTGGTCGTCGATCTGGGTCATAACAGCGAACACATCCATCATCCCAGCTGCAGACCCCTTTCCCGTCTGTCGTCGACCACGCCTGTGAGCACGGGGGTCTTCTTGAGCTTTGGACATGCGCCGAAGCCGTTCGAGCGCAGGGATCGGTTTCGAGAATGACGTGGTGCTTTCAATAACGGCTTCAGGGTCTGGCCGCCAATCGTCGTCGCCCGCCAGCCCTCCAGGCCTTTGCGGCGTCTCGGAGCCCAATACCGAACCTTCCGAGGGAGGTTGAGGAGATGGTGCAGTGGTATGTGGAGCGGAGCCGACGCGAGTCGACCCATCGGAAATACTGGAGCCGCCTTCATTGTCGGATGGCCTTGCGAGGTTGAAAAGTCCTTGCCCACTTTGACGCACATGAAACGTCTCCGGAAGTGAGGGATATAGCGGATTCAGCTTGTCCTTCTCCAATTCAAGTTCAATGATGATGGGGCCAATGTCCGAGGTATCAGATTTCTGGGGACCTTCAGCTCGGTGGACAGCACACCAGCAAGACCAGGTGCAGCGACCATCTCGAGATTCAGGGTCACCGAGTATAGCTGAACCAGGGGCTCCCCAACCGGACAGCAAGAATACATGAGGCGAGCTTTTTTCTTCATCCGACATCCTCCCGGGCTCCAATAAGAAGTTGAGATTGTCCCAGAATGTGTCAACCTGGTCGTCTGGGAGAGCGTCTGTGAAGCATTCCAATCCGAAGAGGTATTTGGGTGGAAGCCCGAGAAGTTCGGTCGAGTTCTGAGCAGAAGAATGAGGCAATTGTGATAGCAAATCTATGAAAATCATACCTCGGAAACCTGGCGAACTGTGAATGCATTGTTCTCGATATCTTCCTCCACCGCAATCAGGACGCCAAATCCTTGAACAGCTCCTGGGGTATGGATTGGCTAGCAGGTGGCTCGATCAGCGACCAGGAGTCTGCGAGAAACCATTCAGTACCTACCTCGTCCTCGCAGCGTTCAAGCTGTCCTTCTCTCCCAATGATGACATGATGTCCGTTTTCGTCTTCTTTGTGCTGGAAACTGACAGTCACCAAGGGTTCTTCAGAACTAAGACTGTTCACTGATGCGTCTTCCGAACCAGCAGATTGAGAGCGAGACTGTTCATTGGATCTGGGCTCGGACGAGGATTGAGAAGGGTCATCACTACTGTTTCCAACTTGAGGTCGCCTTCGCTTAATCCTCAGCCCACTACTCTGAGAAGTGCCTGCTTGACTGCCAGAACGGGAGCCGGCAAAGGAGCCGGCAGAATAGTATCGTTCGGAGCCCTTGGAGCTGTATCCTTCGCTATTCGTGTTCGAATTCGAGGGAGGCAGAGGCGGCAAATGGACAATGCCATATTCGGAAAGATTGAAGGGACGACTATCATTCGACTCCTCGTCACTCTTCAAGTGACCCGAAGTGACTTCTTCTTCTGGATCTTCCATCTCGGGCTTGGCCGTATCTTCCCTTTTCAATTCAGTTTGCTCCAATTCCGCAGTATCCACAGCTGTGGCACCAACCGATATTTCCGTCGGTGGGAAGGTGGGTGCATCAGAGGCCGCCGGGAAGTAGCTGGATGAAGCGAGGTGACCCCAAGATGGGGAAATGACAGGGGGTGTCGGGAGTAGAGATGTACTAGTTGCAACGAGTGCCGGACCTGCAACGAGGGGTAAAGGGTGGTTTTCGATTGACTCGGGCTCCAACGTTTGGTTCTTCAGGGATGAAAAAACAGCGTTTTCTCCTGTTGGTGGGGATCCTGACTGTGCCATGGAGAAAGTACGTGGTGTGCTGGAGTCGTTTGCTGGGAAATGGCGAAAATTAGGTCGCGGCCGTCTGTTCTTCTGCTTCGATGATGAACCTCCTGAGCTCGACGGAGTAGCATCCTTCAATCCCGAGGACGCGCCGTGAGACTGTTCGGTTTCAGTGGCCTGTGCTGAAGAGACAACAGCAGACGATCCCTGAGACGAGGAAAGGGCCGGAGGCGTCTTTGGATGGTCAGAGGCCTGATTCGAAGCACCCTCCCTAGTTGCTTCCCCGTGGAAGCTGGGTAAAGGCAGAGGGTCACAGGATTGGGCAAGCTTGACAAATATGCCAGCACCGAGATCGCTGCTCGACATTATCCTCGATGTTGGCGACACATCCCGTGCATCTTGAGGTTGATCTGTTGCTGGCTGTATTTTGCCAGTCAACAGCGATTTGACGGGATAAACAAAGGATGAGGGGGGAAAAGAGGCCCTCTTGGACGATTCAGAGTCAGAGAACTCAGGCATAAGGCATGTGGATAGAATGAAGCGAAATGTCAGAATTAGGACATAATAAAAGACGTCGACCAGCAAATGCTCAGTGATGAGGTCATACCATGTGATTTGCACCCACAACCATACAATGATACATGTCGAAGTCGAGCTTTTCATTTTCATGGTCTTCCAACCAAGTAGTACTTGAACCTTGCGCTCTTTGGGAACGTTTCCAATGTTGAAAGGGGGCTCGCAGGCTGTTCTCTGGACCATGATTTTGACTTTTGGAAGCCCCTCTGATTACGCCTCGGGTGACATCATTGTTTTCATAGGGTCCAGAAAGCCTAACTCGTGAACATCACAAAGTACCAAAGACAGAATCCGTCCATACTATCTAGGGGAGCAATTTGTCAATTTGGAGAAGAAAATTGCGAGGGTACATAGCTCCTTAGCGTTGCATTACGATCAAAAAGAGGATTACTCTACGTGGTGAAACACCCGCAACTCAATCCATTCGCAATCACTTGCGGAATCCCCCTCATGCCAGTATCTTTCAATCAAGCACGCAGAAAAAAGATCCGCTCGCTCCGAACCCTTGATTTCGTCAGTTCCGACGCTCCGACCAGTGCGGTTCTGTTGGTTACTTGCACCGTCATTTGATTCTGTTGTAAGAGTCGCACCTTCAGATCCGTTTGATGAACAAAAAGGAACGCCATAGCCAAAAGTTCCAGGATATTCACTACCAAATGTCCAAAGGAGGCACATTTGGTGTCAATGTTCGTAGGTCGAGCTGGATCTTCAGATTCGCGAGGAGAGACGAACGACCTGGCTCGCCGATGCAGAGCCATTAGGATATACTTAAACGGTGCTTGCGCTCGACATCGATCTCGGCAAAAGAGGCGAAAATAGCTAGAGTTGCTAGAAGCTAGATATCATCATCTTTCTCACCAATGGTGAATGAGGGTGGGGTTGCCGGAGTCAACAGGACAGGGAGCAGGGAACTCGGCAGCCCACTTTTTATGTTAAGAAGCGCCCAAACTTGGGCAAGCTCAAAGACCAGACCAGGGTATCAGTCAGGCTATCTCAGTGTGCCCGGGAACATATGGGAAGCCTTGTTCAGCTATACCCTCCAGCAGAGGCTGCAAGAGTCAGCCTGCTCAGACACCCATCCACGCGCAGAGAATTCAATGGGTGATGTACGAAAACACCGATCAGATGGTGACCACGACCAGAGACAATAACTCATTCACTTTCGCGAACTTGATGAAAGCGCTTGGTCTTGAAATCTATAAGTTCTGTTCACATCCGAATACATACATCATTAATATATACTGCACGAGTCTTCAAAAGATGAGATAGTGCCCGACACTTCGGACATCAAAACGAGAACCTCTTCCTGATGATATCTTGCAAGCCTTCTTGCAGGGGCAAATAGTCATGAGAGCCGGCATGCGTCTTCACCAACACCACCTGTCTTCTATCAGCTTCGAACTCATCAATAGAACCGAACTTTGAGATTGGCGTATGCTTGACGAGTTCTCCTCGCTTTTCCTTGCGAGCTTGTTGCTGCCCCAACATCTTTTGCCACTCGTCTGTACTGAAAACCTTGGGTCCGAGTCCTGGAAGAACGAGCTCAGGGAGGTACGGCTCAAGGTACGCTTGGAACAAGACGTCGGAATGGGAGGAAGGGATGTCCCAGTCATTTTCTGCGTGAGCGATGAGAACTGAGGCTGTGATGTTCTGGTGAATAGTGGAGGTTAGCGAAGGTGACTCCCTCGGTCGCACAAACGAGGTGAAAAAATTCTTACTGGCACAGCTTTGAGAGAGTCAAATTTGTGAACCAGGACCCAACTGACGAGTTCTACTCAAGATGTCAGAGCTGGAAGAAAGATCCATTCCAAGTCAGGACTCACGAGTTGCGCCTGGAAGCATGGACAGAGGTTTCATGAGGGGTATCAGCCCGAAAAGATTGTATGAATCGAGCACTTCACGAATGCTGGAGAAAGGCTGAGAAACGGTGGAATTAGTCTTTGGCTGTTGTGGCAAAACGAATGGAGACTTACAGAAAGCAGGACGATACCTCGAGGTTGGATATTCTCGGGCCCTAGCTGCGCACCAAGCTGCGAGGAGACACCCGTTCCAAGGCTGTGGCCCATGATGAGGATATCTTCCGGTTTAGCACCATTTTCCACAAGCCAGTTCCAAGCAGTCCGAGCATCTGTTGTGAGGCCTGCTTCCGAAGGGTGGCCGGTACTATCAGCAAAGCCTCGGTAGTCAATTGCAAGAACGTTGGCGTTCAGTCGCGAGGTGAGGGCTTCGTAAATGGCTACCCTGACGTTGAAGGCGCGTGTTGCAGCATTTCCATGGAAGAAGAGTACGGTTGGACGTGCTTGAATAGCAGGTCCGATGTGCGCAGCTACGTCCGTTGGAATGGTGGGCAAGGAACGGTAGTACTGGTCGTTGAGAAGGAACCATGCACCAATGGATTGGTTGTCAGGCGTTTGCAGGTTCAAATTGAGGGTCTTATTGGCTATTGCAAAACTTCAGCGCTCTCCTTGGTGTTTGTAACATTCACTTACGAGACAGCCCATATTTCTCTGGCGTCGAGAAGTCGGCAAAGAGGGGTAGTCTGATGGAGTTGAGATATACTATCCTAGAATTTGGAACAGTTTAGTTCGACTCCTGTGTAATTGAGACAAAGCGACTCACTGTCCCTGGAAAAAAGGAAAACAGAGCAAGAGGATTATAAGAGCGTAAAGCACCGCGAAAATCGCGACACAGTAGCGAAACCGAAGGAAAGCAGTTTCCAGTAGAACTAGCGCCCTCGACCTCGACGTTGGTGTAACCTCGCCATTACTGGGAGCAGGTGAAGGGGGGCTTTCCCTGTTTTCGCTCCTCTCTGGGCTCTCGGGTTGCGCAGACATCGTGCTCTGGTCGCAGCAATGAAGAATAGGATTGGAGAGACGTTGACTATCGTCGACTGACCATCCCAGCCTGTCGACTGTGCATTTGATATTCGTGAAGCCCGAACCAAGCCCGAACGATGCCGTGGCCTGCCATCAAAAGCTTATGGATTCATTCCCACGACTCTTTGGTTTCCCCCATCCACTAAGACCCTAGACGTCTAGGACTCTCATAGAGGCCAGAGGTTGAGAGGTTTGGAGTATACCCTAATCTCTTCTCTTATCTATCTCTATAGACGACCTTCACGACCTCCAAAGACGTCTCGGCCGCCTATTTTTATGAAGCGCCCAAACTTGGGCAAGCTCAAAGACCAGACCAGGGTATCAGTCAGGCTATCTCAGTGTGCCCGGGAACATATGGGAGGCCTTGTTCGGCTATACCCTCCAGCAGATGCTGCAAGAGTCAGCCTGCTCGGACACCCATCCACATGCAGAGAATTCAATAGGTGATGGACGAAAACACCGATCAGATGGTGACCACGACCAGAGACAATAGCTCGTTCACTTTTGCGAACTTGATGAAAGGGCTTGGTCTTGAAATCTATAAGTTCTATTCACACTCAAATATATACATCATTAATACATACTGCACGAGTCTTCAAAAGATGAGATAGCGCCCGACACTTCGGACATCAAAACAAGAACTTCTTCCTGATGATATCTTGCAAGCCTTCTTGCAAGGGCAAATAGTCATGAGAGCCGGCATGGGTCTTCACCAACACCACCTGTCTTCTATCAGCTTCGAACTCATCAATAGAACCGAACTTTGAGATTGGCGTATGCTCGACGAGTTCTCCTCGCTTTTCCTTGCGAGCTTGTTGCTGTCCCAACATCTTTTGCCACTCATCTGTACTGAGAACCTTGGGACCGAGCCCTGGAAGAACGAGCTCAGGGAGGTACGGCTCAAGGTACGCTTGGAACAAGACGTCGGAATGGGAGGAAGGAATTTCCCAGTCATCTTCTGCGTGAGCGATGAGAACTGAGGCCGTGATGTTCTGGTAAATAGTGGAGGTCAGCCAAGGTAGCCCTCAGGAGCACAAACGATGGAAGAGTTCTCACTGGAACAGCTTTGAGAGAGTCAAATTTGTGAACCAGGACCCAACTGACGAGTTCTACTCAAGATGTCAGGGCCGGAAGAAAGATCCATTCTAAGTCGGGACTCACGAGTGGCGCCTGGAAGCATGGATAGAGGTTTCATAAAAGGTATCAGCCCGAAAAGATGGTATGAATCGAGCACTTCACGAATGCTGGAGAAAGGCTAAGAAACGCAGGAATTAGTCTTCGGCTGTTAATGCAAAACTAATGGAGACTTACAGAAAGCAGGACGATACCTCGAGGTTGGATATTCTCAGGTCCTAGCTGGGCGCCAAGCTGCGAAGAGACACCCGTTCCAAGGCTGTGACCCATTATAAGGATATCTTCGGGTTTAGCACCATTTTCCACAAGCCAGTTCCAAGCAGTCCGAGCATCTGTTGTTAGGCCTGCCTCCGAAGGGTGGCCGGTACTATCAGCAAAGCCTCGGTAGTCAATTGCAAGAACGTTGGCGTTCAGTCGCGAGGTGAGGGCTTCATAAATGGCGACCCTGACTTGGAAGGCGCGTGTTGCAGCATTTCCATGGAAGAAGAGTACGGTTGGACGCGCTTGAATAGCAGGTCGGATGTGCGCAGCTACGTCCGTTGGAATGGTGGGCAAGGATCGGTAGTATTGGTCGTTGAGAAGGAACCATGCACCAATGGATTGGTTGTCGGGCGTTTGCAGGTTCAAATTGAGGGTCTTATTGGCTATTGCAAAACTTCAGCGTTCTCCTTGTTGCTTGTGACATTAACGTACGAGACAGCCCATATTTCTCTGGCGTCGAGAAGTCGGCAAAGAAGGGTAACTTGATGGAGTTGTGATATACCATCCTAGAATTCGGAAGAGTTTAGTTCGACTCCTGTGTAATTGAAACAAAGTGACTCACTGTCCCTGGAAGAAAGGAAAACAGAGCAAGAGGATTATAAGAGCGTAAAGCACCGCGAAAATCGCGACACAGTAGCGAAACCGAAGGAAAGCAGTTTCCAGTAGAACTAGCGCCTTCGACCTCGACGTTGGTGTAACCTCGCCATTACTGGGAGCAGGTGAAGGGGGGCTTTCCCTGTTTTCGCTCCTCTCTGGGCTCTCGGTTTGCGCAGACATCGTGCTCTGGTCGCAGCAATGAAGGATAGAATTGAAGAGACGTTGGCTATCGTCGACGGAGCATTTGATATTCGCGAAGCCCGAACGATGCCGTGGCCTGCGATCAAAAAGCTTATGGATTTATTCCCGCGATCCTTTGGTTTCTCCCCATCCACTACTAGACCCTAGACGTCTAGAACTCTCATAGAGGCTAGAGGCTGAGAGGTTTGGAATATACCCTAATCTCTTCTTCTATCTTTTTCTATAGACGACCTTCACGACCCTGAAAGACGTCTCGGAGCCTTAGCTTCATGGCGTCCGAGAAAGCTTCTGAAATTGCTGAAATTTCTACTGCTACACGACACAGCACCACAGGCGATGAACTAGCGAAACGTTCCAAGAAGGAGCAAGGATCACCGGAGCCTCGCATAACTGGCTCTGGACAGCGACTAGCAGAGAAGGTCACCAAGACACCTCGTCTCACCAGCTGGCCTAAGCGACTTGGAAGGGGAATCATTCACGACATCCGGGCACGAACTCCATATTATTGGAGCGACTGGAAAGATGCATGGAACTACCGTGTCGTACCTGCGACAGCTCTGATTTTCTTTGCCAAGTTTGTGGAGCCTCGTCTTCTTATCCGCCGTTGCTGAATCGATCCTCAAGCGTATTACCAGGCATCGCGTTTTCGCTAGACTTGATAGAAACAACGCACTTGTATGGAGTTTCCGAAGTCCTCCTTTCTTCTTTCATGGCTGCTTTTATATTTTCGGTCTTCGGTGCTCAGCCATTGACTATTGCCGGAGTGACGGGTGAGAACTACCTTTTAATTGCCCTTGTTCTTAAACCTTATCGGACGTTCAATCCTAGGACCTATTACTGTCTTCAACAAGACCATCTATCATATCCTCGAGAGAGAGGACAGTCCGCCAAATTATCTTCACTTCATAGGATGGGTCTACCTATGGGCCGCCATTTTCCATTGGGTCACGGCCATCTTGAACTGTGAGTATCCCGTTTACTCCGGAAAACTTCGGTGCTGACGAACTCTAGGGTGTGACTTCCTCAAATACGTCACCCTCTTCTCCTGCGACACTTTTGGCTTCTACGTCGCATGGGTGTATCTGCAATATGGCATCCAAGTCCTTACTAGGCAATTCCCTTCAGACCCAAGCAGCGAATCCGAGCAAGGAGCAATCGTCGGAATCCTCCTTGCATTGCTGATGTTCGGAACTTCCTTCGTTTTCAATATTTTTGCAAGATCGCCGCTGTTCCATCGACATGTTCGACGTTTCCTGGCAGATTATGGCATGCCTATTTCCCTTATTGCTTCGTCAGCTATGGCATACTGGGGTCGCTTCAACTTCGCCGATCCCAGCACCTTACCCACTGGAAGGGCTTTCCAACCTGCTGCAGACAGGGAATGGCTCGTGCGTTTCTGGCAGCTTGAAGGCAAATGGGTTGGCATTGCTTTGCCATTTGGTGTCATCTTGTGGATCCTCTTCTTCTTTGACCACAACGTATCGGTAAGCGTTCATGCGCACTTCTGAACGACGTTTAAAGTCTAACAAAAACCTTTTTTAGTCTTTGATGGCCCAAGGGATAGAATTTCCATTGCGCAAGCCTCCAGGCTTCCACTACGACTTCTTCCTCCTCGGAGTGACGACATTCATCGCAGGACTGCTTGGGTTGCCAGCGCCAAATGGCCTTATCCCTCAAGCTCCTATTCACACCCAATCACTTGTCATCATGGGTCGTGAGCCTAAATCTGCGGAAGATGAGGAAGCAGTAACGCCCATTTCACGAAGCCAAACCGTGACTGGGGTCGAAACCAATAACAGTTCTAGGATGAGCGAGGAACAGCCCCCAGTGGACCCGACAATATTCGATCGACACGAAGTGCCGGTTGCTGTCGTGGAACAGCGAGTGTCCAATCTTGCACAGGGCTCGCTCTGCCTCGTTTTGCTGACCGGCCCTTTCCTTCATATTCTCAATCTCATTCCCAAAGGTTAGCCCTTCATTTCTCAAAGCCAATGTGTGCTCATCGCTGTAAACAGGTGTACTCGCAGGGTTGTTGTAAGTAATGGGATGCCTGAAGTTCATGTTCCCGTCCTCACCATCTCTCGCTAGTTGGTACATGGGTGTTGACGCACTTCTGGCGAACGGGATGTCTCACAAAATCAAGTACCTTCTTCAAGACAAGCATCTGACGTCGCGTCGAGAACCGTTGAGGAAAGTTCGAAAGTCAAGGATCTGGCTGTTCCTGGCTATCCAGCTCATCGGATTCGGTGCCACGTTCGCTATCACTCAAACAATTGGTGAGCTTTATCTTTTGGATTCCTTCCCGCCTCTATTAATATTCCTCCATGTACTAGCTGCTATCGGATTCCCCGTTATCATTATGCTGCTACTCCCAGTTCGCATTCTTCTCATACCCCGGTTACCCTTCACGAGTGAAGAACTGTCAATCCTCGATGGACCTGCGGCGTCACCATTCGTAAGTTCCCGTGTCATCCATATCCCTTTGCAATTTATTCACCAGGCGGGTGCAGACTATGGAGTCAGTTGGCGGGACCTTATGATCCCATTAGATCTTCCCGATCACGCTCACACCCCTTCAATGTATATCAGATAAAGCACCCAACCATATGGCAGTATAATGATCTAGCTTCTTACCCGGTCGGACAAACCTCCGAAAGAACCTTGCCTTCTACTATAGTATATCCTGACAAACGTGACTCGGAAATTCAAATCGTCCCACTAAATATAAAGCGTACATATATGAGAAGAAGACCTGCTCTAAACCGGAACAGCGACCGCTTACTCGTTCTCAGCTCGTCGCACCGCGTGCCGCCGCCGTCCATCGCCAAATTTTGATTTTGAAATTCCCAGTCAAATTCGTGTAGGATGTCGACTGACAGTAGCAAGCTGCTTGGTGTCGTTCTCTTGGCTCGCCATGGTGATCGAGAGGGTACAGTACTTGTTCCTACACCTACGTTATCTCGCTTATCGAAATTATCTTCGCAGGTTTCTACCAGGATCCCAACACGTACACCCCAGCAAATACTGCAATCACGCCTCTTGGAAGTGTGAGTCGATTCTTGATCGCCTGCTCTCCTTCACATGTACCATCTCATACCTCTCTGTAACAGCAACAAGAATACCAGCTCGGACAATACCTGCGAAGCGTCTATCTGAACACCTCCTCTCCTTCTTACATTCCTGGCTTCGATGCCGACGTTGCGAATGGCGCGCAGTTCAAGATTCGGGCGGATGCTGGAGGCGAGGGAGGTGTGATTTTTAACTCGGTGCTTTCGATGCTGCAGGGCTTGTTCCCGCCTACGACGCAGTACAACACGACCTTGGCCAATGGGACTACTATCGTTGGTCCTCTTACTGGATATCAGAGTATACCAAGTGTGTAGTTTCTATTCTCCCATTGGCTCGATATCGCTGACCAAACATTCGTGCTGTTTAGTTGAGTCGGTTGAGAGTGAGGAGGATATTTCGCTTGAGGGATGGGTAGAATGCACTGTATGTTCAACGTTTCGTGGTTCACTGTAACTTCGCCGAAAACTTAGCGAGCAGACCTTCAGCAACAACACGCAGGCCTTCTTCAAGTCTGAAGCCTTTGCTCAAAAGTCCTCCGAGACCGCTGCCTTCCGAGAGGAACTACACCCTTACTTAGGTGAACGTTCTTCGTCCCTCGAAAATATGGTTTGTCCATTTCTTTTCTTCGCTTCTAGACTCAAAATTTACCATGGCGTTTCTGTCTTCTCCTTCTAGTGGAATGTAGGTACACCTAGCTGTCGCTGCCCGCCCGATGAAGCTTGACATCTCATTAACACTACGCATATCAGGTCTTCGACTTCATGAACGTCCAGTCCATCCACAACGCAACCTTCGCTGCGAGCCTTCCAGATGGCTACCTTGCTCAGGCTCGTGACTTGGCGAACTGGCACCAATTCAACATCTTTTCCTCTTCCGACCTGAGTAGCGTCGGAAACAGTACGTTCTCTGCGTTCCTCTCCCCGCTTCGATATCGCTAGCGCTCATAAGGGGTGCAGTATGGCGGAGACTGACTGATGCTATTTTATCTCGCAGTTGCTGGACGGACCATCTCTGCCCCGATCCTCGACGCGATTGCGAGCATTGTCGATGGCAAGGATACCACCAAATTGGTGTTCCAGGGCATTTCCTACAAACCTTTCCTCTCCCTCTTCAAGATGACGGGCGTGACAGAACTGAACCCGCAACTTGCTGGTATCGGTACGTCTCAAATCCTGCATTCACCGGTCACAGGCGAGTTTACGTTTTGCTAATTGTCTGATGCGTGTTCGACAGTCAACTATGCTGCTTCGATCGCGTACGAGGTTCGAGAACCAGCAGGAGGCGGAGAGCCCACCATTCGGTTCTTGTTCAAGAACGGAACTGACGATGCGGCTTTCACGAGATACGGGTTCTTGGGGTCGTCGAGCAACGACGTTCCTCTGTCCACCTTCATCAACACCCTTGCAGTATGTCCAGTCTTAAACTCCAAAATACTGTGTTGATCTTGGCTTCCTTCTTTCCTTCCGTATAGCCCAACGCCGTAAACGACACCGCAACATGGTGCTCCATCTGCAACAACCACGAAGACCGCGGTTGCGCTGCGCTGACCCAAGCCAGGACTCAGGGCATCGAATCCGTTAATTTGCCCGAGATTGGGTCGGTCGGCGCTGGGTTCCTCGGTACTGGACTCACATTCGCCCTGTCCCTGGCTATCGTCGGGGCCCTGCTTCTATTTGGCTGCGTACGATGGGACAAGAAGAGGTCGTCCAAGAATGCTGGAGGAAAGCTTTCGTCTCCTGACAATAGCGTCCATGATGTGAGCTTCCTCTTTTCTTGACGTTGCCTCCAGAGAGCTCATGGATGACTGCAGGTTGAATCCCAAGAGACCAAGTTTTAGCGAAATGGAAACCCCAATTCCGGGAAACTGTATTATTATTCCAGGGATAGCTTATATGTACAAATGCATGAAAGACCGGAAAACATGTAGATGGTGATAAAAGAAAAGAATCGAGCGGATGAATGTTCTCCTCTAGGAATTGAATTCCTCATCCTCGTTGTGGTAGCCCATGGTATCGTCGTAATCAGAGTGTTCGTGCCATTCGTCTGACAGGTTCCAGTGATTTCGTCAAAGCTACGCCGTGGGGCTGAACGAAACGAACGTACCACTATCTTCGGCATCGCTATCAGTCTCCTCTTCGTCTGGATAATCGTTCTTGTAATAGTCTTCCTCTGCGAGAACGATGTAGTGAGATCATGGGTACCAGGGGGACAACTACTCACCATTAGAGTCCTCATCTGCCTCGTCTGCGATTTCCGATTCGGATTCGGAGTCGTAGTCTTCGTCGAAGAGAGCTGTAGGGAAGGATGACCTGGAGCAATGATTGTGGGCGTCAGAAGTGGATTCCGACTAATAAAACCAGGATTGAACGCACAGCATGCCAACGTTTGCTAGATCGTTCCACTCCGACAGTGAGGTCGGCCGGTGGTAGAAAATATCCCATACATAGTCACCGTCGTCTGCAGTCGGAGGTTTCATCCTCGAGTCATTCTTGCTTGCGGCGGGAACTTGCATTGGGGATTCAGTGGGGGGTGGGCTCAGCGGCACGTCGTTTACTGTATCGTAGAATGAGTACTGTCAGCTAAAGAGGGAGGTGAACTGGGAAACGCACTACGCAAGTAGTCAGACAGCATCGCTTGGAATTTAACCATCTCCGGATCTTCCTCGACCGGTTCCTCCACTACAGGAGCAGAGGGAATTGCATCATACATCCTAAAGTCTGGTGGTAGTGGGGGTTGGTCGACGTCCCTTGAAGTATCGGTTTGCGATCTAAGTGTCAGGTCATGAGGAGCAAGGTGGACAAGGAGTAAAGAGTACTCACATAGGATCAAGCTTTTGTTTCGTCGGAGAAGTGATCTTATCGACCTCGACGATTGTGAATCGTCGTTTTCGCGAGGGGCTCGCCTGTCTCGGTGCCAGTGGTGAGCTCTGCCTGACTTCGGCACCCGGTTCAGACTGAGCTGCGCTTTCTCTAGAGAGTTTGGAAATCGCATCCTGGAAAGTCGAGCGATGTGTGGGCGTCAAACAGACTGACATAGACATAGTTAGTTCGCACCTGAATGTCCTTCTGACTCTTCTCGTCGTCCCATGCACTGTTCTCAACAGTCTGAGCATATTGGAAGACGCCGACACCTCCTTTTGACTTCTTCCTGCGTATTATCGACTCGACAACTAGGCAACAGCGATTCAGATTTAGTTCTGCGGTGTAATGAAACAAGGCCGAGCTCACCTAGTGCATCCAGAGGCTCTTCGTTGCGCTTTCGCTTGATTCTAAGGATTGTGTATTGGCCATGAGAAGCAGTGAGGGGAGCAGTGGGGGCGGCAGACTCCATCTTGACGGGAGAGGACATGGCGGTTGTGGGTGAAGCGACGAGTACTTAAATAGCCACGGCCAGGCGCGTCTTGTGCGATGACATCACGTGTCAGGCATGTCAGGGGCTCGGTTTTCGAGACGCGTGAGGCCAAACCTTGACCACAACTACCACCTCGCCATTGTCTGCGTGAGCTCATTGTCACGTCTACGATTGTTGAAGAACGACCCTTTTGCTCTGAGCTTTGACCGCAATAATGGATGTTGCTGATGTGGACCAACTTAACTCGATTCTCGAAAGCGACGCCGATCTGCGTGAGGTGATCCTCCTCTAATTGGTGTCCACCAAATCCCAGCGTTGAAAGATATTGAGCACAGAAAATAAAAGATCAAGTCAATGAATTCGACAAGCGTACGCGAACAATGGTTGCCGTATTGAATCGGATCCATTTCACTCCTTCAGATGCTGGTAAGCACCTAGACAATCAATCGTCTGGCCATTCATTGCTTGATAGATTCAATTTTGAAGTACCTGCTCTTCTTGACTCCGTTAAACCAACTCTTGAAAGCTGTCAGGAAGTTACTGCTGGACTGGCAGCTACCGTCCCTGAAAACCAGTTTTGGCGATGGAAAGATATGTGGTCTAATTCATTGAGAACTGCAGTGTTCGTCGCGGTGCTGGTGGAATACCTTTCATCGAGGGAGCTCGCAAGTCTCCAAAGGGTTTCTGAGCAGCTTGGGAGTAAGCGAAATATAATTTCTCCGCGCTTTCGTTGCTGAGTCGATCGCGCCAGTGAAGGAGGAATGGAAGGATCGCGTAACTTTGCCCGTTGAAGATTATCTTCACGGCCTCATCAGTGTCGTCAACGAATTAGTATGCTTTTCCTCACTACTGCTTGCAGCTCTGCCCCCCACTTACCCAATACACAGTCTCGTCTTGCAGTCAACTCCGTTACACTTGGAAACTTTGACGAACCTATCAAAATATCCATGTTCGTCAAAGATCTATTTGTCGGATTCTCTATGGTAAATCGTATTCAAGGATTTTGTGACGCTCTTATGGCAGCTGAATCTCATTTATCTAGCTCAATCTCAAAAATGATACACTCCGTCGCCGATTCGACAGTCTCAAATATGACATGAAGAAGATTGAAGAGGGTAGGTCCGAGTATTTGCTAAATATCTCCCCCGCTAATTTCTGCTCCACAGTGGTGTATGATGTGTCGCTCAGAAAGCTATCAACGGTATCCCCTGTAAATACCACGAGTTGAATCTTTACACTCTCCTACATAGTTCTCATGGTACAAAAGTTTATATACATTGCTAGATACCACTTGCCGTTTCTACACCTCTACTGTACATGATTTCTACCAAGCGAACTCATCACAATAATTAATGGGGAGTGGTACAACGAGAACGGTTTACAATCGTCTGTATGAGTATGAATATGTGTTCACTTGCCCCCTTCCGCTATCTGCTGGACTTCTATGGTTTCTCCACGGTACCTGTTTTCAAATTGAATACCGCAGGTCCTTTAGGCATTTCGCCTCCAGGAAGGACAGCCTTGATCTCGTCATCCAGATTGGGCCCATCCGAGGTAAACGTCCAATCCAACTCGCCGCCGTAGATCTTAGGGAGGTTGGCGGCGTCTACGAGGTTCAGGAGGGTGGATCCTGGTTCTTTGCCGAGGACGTGGATCTTGTGTCGAGTGCCTTCATCGAACCAGCCCTGCAAGTTGTAGCATTTGATTAGCTTCCTATGTTTCCAGTGAGAATTTTTGCACATACCTTGATCCATGACCAGATGGTCGGGAAGAAAGAAGGTGAGTTGACGACGACGATGGTGCCAAGGGTTTCAGGGTAGTTGGCTGTAGCCAATTTGGACGCCTCTTGGAAGTGGTTCCGGAGTCGGAACATGGAAGAGAAGCTGGCATCTCCCATGTCGATGATGGACGTGCTGGCGGAGACGGGCGTTACGGGTGACCCTGCATGTGGAAGGTGTGTGCAGAGTCGGAAGTAGAAGCGGGTCATCAGTTCGTACAGCCCAATTCTACAGTGTTGCAATAAGGTAAGGTTTTTTGTTAATAAGGCACAAGTTGGGTAATCTACTGACATCCGTTGGTACCGCCTCTCTGCGGGTATTGCGTCCAGTTCTTTCTGCAGTGGTTCGAGGGCAGATATCCGGTAGACGTATAAAGGCAGGCCATTCTGTGGACGATGATACCATCGCGTTTACCCGAGCTGACCTTGAGATAAAGATGAGATGGATTACCTTGTCTCTTCTACCTGTCCAGCGAGGGTAAAATCTCTTCGAATCTTCGAACTCCTCCACGGTGAAGCCTGATGCGTAGAGGTTATCAACGTCGTGCTTCTGCCTCCATGCCGCGGCACTCTGGAATTGCTTCACAGCGGCTTCTGGCTGAAAGCTTCTTGCTCGAAGGAATCTCCTGTATACCATTGATAAGCAGTGGGATTAATACCCATCGAAATAATACGACGCCTTCGAGAGATCGTGGGTGCTCCTGGGGCGGGATAACGAAGAGTTGATAATACCCACAGCAAGGTTGTATCATCGTGGGAGGCGTCGGTGCTCCCATCCTCCGATGCAGGCGTATACAAGCCCTCCTTGGCCAACTGGTCTTTGAAATCCTTCAACGCCTCAAGCTGGGATTCCGTTAGGTGGCCCAAATGCCCCACAAAGTGAGGCTCAGTTTCTATTTCGATGGGGTCGAAGACGGAGTCAGCTTTACCACCCTTGGGTGTGGCCGTTCCGCTGACGGGTGCGCTTGCGCTCTTCTTGTGGATGTTGGAGGCCATAGATACGTCGTTTACGATGAAGCTGTAGTGGAAGATGATGATACTCTCAGAATGGACTGCTCAGCGGGCTGCTGACCCTGCCACCCTCGGCATTAGTAACATTGACATCATCTGGTAGCCCAGAGTATCGTGGATAAAACGATGGATTCATGGAAACTGAAGCACATTGGGGCAGTATGAGTAGGTGGTAAAGTCGTTGGAGGTTTCAATGGAGAGAAATGATTCGAGTCGTTACCAATGGAGAATAATTATATCCTGGAGATTCAAACCTTCCTCCCAGCTTGCCGAAGCCCGGCAAATTCCGTCGGCAAGGATATCACGGCCGGCTGGCCTTCAATATGGTAAGCGCCGGAGGCAGGTTTCTCAACTGCGATGTCGAACATTGGTCCCCAGCTTCCTCCACATCTCCAGCATCTCCTCTCCTCGTCCTCGAAAGACGATGAAGATGATGAAGAAGAAGTAGGACCGACAGTCCCAACACTAGGCCCTCAGCTGCCTCCTAGGTATGGCCAAACCACCATCACAGACGATGCCGAAGACGAAGACGAACCTGCTCCTCCACAAGCTGGAATTGGCCCTGCTATCCCTGCACATCTCTTGAACGCGAAGTCTAACGACGTCGAGGATGAAAATCGATCCACGACGCCACCCCCACCTCCCTCCATTGGTCCTTCGTTCCCCACTCAATCCAAAGCTCAGCCGCAAGCAGGACCCTCGGCAGCGAACCGCAAGGCCATGGGCCCTGCATTGCCAAATTACGGTCCAACCTACAACCCTAGCACTTTTAACAACATCGAGGAAGATGATGATTCCGATGACGATGTTGGCCCGAAGCCTCTACCTGCTGGGATGAAGCATGAAGAATCCAACGCTGTGAAAGAGTTCTTGGACAGGGAAGAGCGGATGAGGAAAGCAAGAGAAGTGTGTATACCATTGTGTTGGCTACTTTCCCCTTGTAAACTCATTGGTTCTTTGCTGCACCCTTGTGTACACAGGCAGCGAATACGAAGAGTGCCGCTCCGAAACGCGAAGAATGGATGCTGGTTCCTCCCTCAAACTCTGACCTTCTCGGAAGTAAGTTCGATATGGGCGCAGACTGAGTCTTTCAGCTGAACAGTTCTTGTTACAGATCTGGACCCTTCGAAGCTGAAGAAGAGTCGACAATTCTCGAAAAGCACTCATGCGAATACTGGAGCATCGTCCGACATGTCCTTGTGGACAGAGACCCCTGCTGAACGACAGCAACGACTTGAAGACGAGGTGATGGGAAGAAAACGACGAGCTGTGGAGGCAGCAAGTAGCGGACCCAGCGAAGATCCTGAAAGAAAACGGAGGAAGCAAGAGGAGGCTGCTATGAAACAGGGCGTCGATGAGTACACGGTTCGTGCTCTTTGTCTCTCTGTAAACTCCCACTCATGGTTCCACAGAAAAAGATTCGTGGTCCTTCATTGGTAGATCGGCACAAAGCGGCCACAGAGAAGAAGAACGACCAGTCCGATGAACCGCCGGTGATCTGGGACCATGCTAGAGACATGGGTATAGGTGGAAGGCTCATGGACGACGGCAAGCGGAACCAATTGTTGCGTGAGGCGAAAGGTTTGGGAGACCGCTTCAGTAGCGGGTTTCTATAAACATTCAAATATGTAGGTGAATCTTCCTAAAATTACATAGTCGATAGTAACTCATATATCTATAATACATCCTTAGATTTGAGCGAGCTCACTGCTTCACGACAGCAGCGGGTATCCTCCTGGGAGGCAATTTCCCAGCAGCATGTATGGTCTTCTCCACCTCCGTTTTCATAAACTCCAACGTCAGAGTAACAAAATCCGCCATCCCTTTATAATCATCCAACGCAATCGTAACCTGTGCCCAATTCTCCGGAGTATATCGCTCGACTTGCTGATCTTTTGCTCCATGGAACCACCTGTCAAATACGCTTGGTGAAACTGTCTCGATCCACCTCTTCTCTGCTAATTTCTTTCCGATATTGAAACGGAAGTATGATCCAGGTTCGCTGATGGACTGGGCCATCTGGTGAGCGTGTTCGGTAAGGGTGACGAGCTCCCACATTCGCTTGAGGAGGACTGCGGTGCTTCCGAGATTGCCTAGGGCGTTGGAACTCGTGTCGGGTAAGACGACGTTGGGATTCATTCCTGTGCCGATGGTGACTAGGCATCCAATGGGACGAGCAAAGCCGTAGTACACGCGGGCTTCACCCAAAAGCCTAAATTCACAAACATAAAAGATCAACAGTTGTTTCATATGGTCTAAAGGTAGAGAAGACCTACAGAAGGACGGGGTTGTTGAAGCCTAGGCCTCCGTCGACGTATTCGTGATCTCCAAGCTTGATGCGGGGGAAGTATGTTGGTGCAGCAGATGTAGCTCTTGCAGCCTCCCAAATCTTGTAGTCGGCGAAAGACTTCTCGACGTTCTTGTTGGTGTACGTTCGCAAATGCGTGGCGATGGAGTTGCTGAGATCATCTGCCCGGCAAGTAAGAACGAATCTAACCTCAAATTTCAGCACGCAGTCTGGTTGACAAGTAAAGCGAACAAAGGCTTACACTTTGCATTCATCCTTTGGATCTCGCATTGGTTCGTCAGGATTCCCTGTGCGTTCCTTGACGATTCTCCTGACAGCGTCCTCGAGAATCGTTGGTGAATACCGGGCACCGGTATCCGATGCGTTGTCTATTTTATCGAAGATGTTGGACCCAAAAATCTCTTTCGCTAACCGCTCGTATTCTGCGATGCATTCGTCAATTGTCATTCGTAGTCTTCCTAGCATAATTGCGATCAGGCTGTCGAAGGTGCAGGGATCGTTAATAGGCAGGTTCAAATTGTAAGGTGTGAGAGCTTGCTTACCCTCCGGTACTCGTGCCAGCCATCATGTCGAAGTAGTCGCAGGGTTTGGCGTTTGGGTCTCCAGCCACTTGGGCCATGATCGTCTTCAGAATGTGCAGGGAAGAGATGCCCCGCACGCCTCCACCGTCTGAAATGAAGTGAAGAAGACAGCTGCTTCAGTACTCGGGACCAACGCTTGGATCGAGCCAAAAGAACTGACCGAGCGAAAGCAATCGAAGAGGCCTCATATTTGATCCATATTCTCTATCTGAGCGAATCTCCTGTCCCAGTAAAGCTGCTTCAACTGATACGGCAGGTGGTTTGCCTTCTGGGGTCAACTCGTCCAAGTAGTTTGCCAAGGCATCTTGCAGCTTTTGAGTTGATTCGGATACGGCTCCCCAGTCGACCTTGGGCTGCTGATGCTGTTTGCGGGGTCCTATATAATTAGGTGGTAAGAAGATGCCGGAATCAAGGGAAGCCGGGAAAGACGATGCATCACCTTTGTTAGAAATGCGAACGACGAGACGGGCAGAGTGTGCGTGTAATTTCCAACCTGCGAAGCGTGTGCAGGGGCGCACTGCGATTACATTTCCAGGCTATGGGGAATGTACGCATGATTAGCACAGAGAAGAGATTGGTGATGGTTGGCGAGTTAGGCTTACTTCCAAATTGCTAAAAATTTCGTGACTGAGGTTGAACAATTTGCCCGTTTGCTCTGCGTCTTCATCGCTGGTGAGAGGAACATTATGGCTTCTCCAGACGAGCGCTCGCCCATCTTTGATCCTTGGCGTACGACTTTCTGGAGTCTCGAGAATGACGAGATCGAACCAGCTCCAGTTACCATCTGTACCGGGGTTGACTTCGCCCTGGTTGTGGGCAAAAGTGAAGAGTTGAATGTCTTGGATTCGGGAGATGATGAAGTCCTCGAGAACCTGGCGAACATGCAATTGCTTAGAGTCTGCATGCAACGATTCGAGGTGAAGTACATACCGGAGTCGTGAACCAGATGGTATCAGTTTGCTCATCTGATTTAGCGTGAAGATGGCATTCTTCCGAAGTCGTCAAGGTGTATACTCCATCTTCGATGGTATCGGGGATGTCTGCAGGCATATCTGAGCTCTCCGTTAATGCCCACGCCATTGGAGAAAACAAGTCTAAAGGTATCCAAGTTGTTAGCCGAAGAAACCAGAAAGCCAAAGTTGCGGGTTTCTTACCATGATCGAGCAGTTTAGCAGACAACTTTCCAGCTCGAGCATTATTCACCCAGCCAGCGTTCTGAGCACATACACGCACTCCAATAACATTGCCGACCTGTTATGGATAGAATAATTAGCGACGTCTCTCACCAAAGCAAGGGACCCGGACATGTACGGACCTCCAAAGCCTCGAAAATTTCATGTCGTCTGTCAAACACGTAGCCAAAATGTCGAGAGATGGAATCCTTAGAGTCGTCTGGATCTATCCGATTCCAGTGACTCCTCCAGACGAGGTCTTTTCCATCCTTCGCATGGGGTTCCGTAGCATCAGCATTTGCGTATATCGCAACCTCGAACCAGCTCCAGCATCCAGGAGCTAATTGGTCGTCATGCCCGTGGTCAGAAGAGTCTGTCTGCAGTTGCACCTGGACGACTCGATAGCAAAAGGTGCGGTCGACGGGGGGTGTCTTGAACCAGATTTGGAAGACTGGGTCGGTACAGGTGGCTTGGACTATGCAGGACTCTGAGGACTCGGCGATTACTTTGACGACGGACATAGTGGGAGAATTGGGGAAGACAGCAAGGGGTAGATATGAATGTGGGTTCCGAGTGCCCTCTTATATCAATCGCCGCCGCCAGCAGCCGCCAAGTCCCCGTACTTGTCAATTTTGAATTGACAGGAATCTGAAAGCAAGGATGTTTATTTCCTTCTTCTTCGACCCCATACAATGATCAATCATTGTTCATACCAAGGCCGGTTCAAGCTCGACGCCGACTCGGTGGTCAGCGGACAGCGCCCAGGTCCGACACTTTATTGATAACGAGCATATATATAGTCCCTGGTGCATGAGGATTCAGTACCGTCTGATGCTCGAGCTCTCACTTGAGCGAAGAGCGACTAGACCTACCAGCGGAGATTCGGAGCGAGCTTGGAGAGCGCTAGAGGATAGTAGTGAATGTCCAAAATGACGAGCGCTTGTACATTAGTGAGCACAGTTCCAGGATAAGGCTGATGGCGGGAATGGCGGGGATAGGCGGATTTGGCACCGGCGATTTTGTAGTACCTGTTTTCCAAGCCTATGGCTCATATCAAGGCTCAATGGAGCATGTATTCTACATTCCTGATAGTGTGAGCGGCATCTAAAAAACACAATGCATTCGCTCAAACAAGGCTCGTGTAGGGGAGGGGTCTTTAGGAAAGTCGTCAATTACATTACTCCTTCACCGCGGCCAAGCCTTCCAAGTCAAGCTTTCCAGCAGCGACATCCATATGGCGTTGTGCGATTTCCACCACATCTGCATACGCAACGCCTACTTTCCCGTGATCAGCAAGTCCTGGTAGTCCCATGGAACGAATATATTCATTCGCGATGAAAAAGGCTAACAAAAGTTCAGCTACTACCAACGGTAAAAGAAGTCAACACACCTGTACGCTTGTTACCGTCCATGAAGGGGTGTCCCTTGATGATCCCGTATGAAACCGTTGCCGCGAAAAAAGCTGCGTGCTTTTCCGGCTCGTAAAAGGATAGATGCAACGGTCTAGCAAGCGCCGATTCCAGCTCGTTGGGTTTGACGACGACAGCCTGCGCTGGTTGGACGATCTGTGCGTTAATACGCTTGACATACTCCGGGGTGAACAATCTCGAAAGTCGAGCAACGTGGGCAGACATCCTTGAGGGAGGGTAGAGAGACCCATCTAGGTTGATCCGCTTTCTTTTCTCTCCGAGTCCCGGATCGTGCGGACTTTGAAACCAGCTGTGGCGAGCCGTGGTGCTCTTCGCTGTCCCTCATTCTGTCCATGGCTCTCCAAAGTCGCTGTAAAAGCTTGACCATGAGCTACCTGCGTCATTTACGCTTCAAACAAGATCATTCTTCCAGCATAAATGTACGCAGTCGTCGAATCCATCAGCAACCAGGAACTCCTTCAACGGCACGCCAGTTCAGGGTCACACTCGACGGGCAGACCTTGTACGTCGAGAAGGAGCTAGCAGAGGCCCTGGGATGGACAGAGGAGACATCCACGGAGGGGGTTACCCTTCGTCTTTCCGGCTGGAGCCCCAATTATTTTGCGATCACTCAGAAAGGCACCGATGCAGGCGAGTCACGATAGCACACTTGTTGGCTTTGATTTGAGCCGGTTATCCTGACTCCTTCGCTATATCAGACCGTCTTGCGCATGGAACTATCGAGAGTAGTCGAAATCCAACTGTTCGGGCGACGCTAGAGTACCTGAAGAAGTCTGACTCCGAATAAAGACTAGTACTTCCAGTAGTTCGAATTGTGTGGGCCCCAGCCCCTTCACACCCCTTTCGATCTGGACGCTCTCGAGACACTCATTATTGTAAATTCATGTTCCTAGACCCGGGATTCCCTTGTAAAAGACACTGGACGGTGTACATAATTTAGCAAGAACAGTAACACCTTCCTCTTAGGCTGCGCTTCTCCGATCCACTGGCAAAAGACCGTGTAAAGGCGTCCTGTATATCACGCTCAGAAAAAAAAGGATCGAATTCGAAGCTCGGTATGTACAGACGGTCGTGTCCTCCGATCAGCCACTCAAACCCTCCTTCAAACCTTCCTTCAAACTGTCTTTCAGCATCTCCTTCTCGAATTCCTCGTCCTCCGCTCGCCTCTTTTCGAGGTGAAAGAACGTAATGACAATCATGTCAACCAGCTCTGGTGTGGGTTGACCAAAGAATTCAAGTGACGCCGGGCAAGCTTCACGTGTACTGAAGAACCCGGAATGTTCATGGTGGAACTTGGGTGACTAGTCGTTTATCGCCGTCGTTGAGGTACAACCTGTACGTGATCAGTGGAAAATACGTTAGCGAAATTTTACGGGCGAGAAAAGTAGAAAAGGGATAACCTTACCTCTGGTTTGGTGTCTTTGATTTTCCAACGATACCTTACGCCATCCGGCCCCGTCCATATCCTATCTCTGAGAAGCCGTGAGCAGCTGGATTTGGAAAAAGTAAACGAACGGGGTTTCCTAACCTTCCATGCCACCTCCCAAGTCCCTCTTTCTTATAAAAGTTGTCGACTTTGATGAACTGTCCGTTGACCGTGTACTCGTCTGAATGCAGCAAGCGGATTTTGACCGTAGCGAGCTCCGCGCTAGTCAAGCTAGGCACTCGTTTCACGGACGCTATCGAGATGTTAAAGGCGTAAACGAGGTCAGTCACGTTCGTTAATTGCTTCGCCCGCATGATGGAGAAAAGAAGCCATATACTGACTCTGGTCAGGCTCCACCCTCACGCCTTGGCCAAGAGGAATTTTGTAGATCGATGTCGTACTGCCGCCAGTCAGGCTGCTGGAGTCAATTTCCTTTGTTTTGTAGGCAGGCTCGCCATTCTCTGTGCGTAGGATGGTGGCCCAAGGAGGGGTTCCTTTCGCAAGAAGAAGACGCATCGCGGTTGAGGTTCTAGTGGATCTAGTTGAGATGACTAGCAAACAGAGTGGGTTTGCGTTCGAATGAGCAACACATGTGCTTATATGGGCTAGAAGGAATGGAGGCTCGGGGCAATGTATTACAAGCGCCAAGTCTTCACTCTTGATTCTTAGAATTTCGGTTCCCTCTGCGCAGTAGCGACTCAAGATGGATTATCATATAATAAATGGCCATGGTCGGCGGACGATAGCCCTTTAGGAGAGCTGCTGTGCGATATAGCCCCGGAGTGCTCCGAAAGTCATCGATTGGCCCCTTGGTACACGAGAACGGAAGCCCGCACTCCCTTCCGGAAGTTAAGAGACACGTCTAGAGTAGTGTTTTATAGAGGTTATATGTGCGTATGTTGGTCGCTAGCCATGGACTAGCAATGTACGATACGCGACTCGGGTGTGGGGTCCCATGTTGGCGGTATGGCTATGAGGCTTCAATCTTTTTTTCGGTTGAAGGGGTTCTAGGGTGACAGTGATCTAGTGTTATAGCAATGGAGAGCAACGAGTTGGAGAGGGTGCTCTACAACGAGTAAAGGCAGGTAAGGCGCAAGTGTCATCATCGTGCTTGGAAAGCCCGAGGCGGGACCACGATGGTCGAAAGCCACCGCGGTCCGAGTGGCCCGCAAACATCGAAGTTCGTGGTTTGATGTCGAGTTGCACATGGTTTTAACTTGGCTCAAACGTAGCCAGACGCTCGCGAAAATGACTTAAATCACTCATAGGCAAGTTCTCATAGCAGTAAAAGGCATACTAAAGGTTACACATACAGTCATAAAATCTCGAGTCACCCCAACTCCGATTTAGCTACCCAAGCTCTTGATGTTGCTCTTCAAGTTCGCTTTGTTAATGTCGTTGACTTCGTCCTCTGTGTCTGCGCGTAGCCTATCAAGGTGAATGAAAGTAATCAGAATCCAGTCGACGAGCTCCGGGGTCGTCGGTCCGAATATTTCAAGCGATGCTGGACAAGCTTCATGGATTCCCAGAAAGCCCGAATGTTCGCGGTGATACTTGGCAACCAGGGTCTCAGCCTTGTCGTTGAGATATAGCTAAAGCTTCAGAGTCAAAAAACGGTGGACTACCCAAATTACTTGGAACCGACTGACAACTGACCTCTGGTTTGACGCCTGACTGCTTCCATCGATACTGTCTGCCGTCTGGTCCAGTCCATATTCGATCTCTTTGTCCGACATGTCAGCGGGGCACGCACTTATCTTGCCAAAGGGACCCACCTTCCATAAAGTAACGCGAACCCCTCCTTCTTGTAAAATTCCTTTGTCGTGATCGTCTTCTGGCGAATGTTGTACTCATCCGGAGCGAGATCCTGTATCTTGATGGTGCCCAGCTCCTCGACCCTCAAGTGGAACATCGACCCCTTGGCTGTTGCACCAATGTCCGTCAGTTGATCTGAATACGCTACGGTAGGTATTGAGAACCCAAACTGGCAGGACACCAACTTTGATCGGGCTTCACTGTCGCTCCTTGGCCCAGAGGGATCTTCCAAATTGCAACGGTACAATTTTTGACAATTGACTTTTTCTTCTCTGCGATTATTTCCGTCCGGTATACGGGCTGACCGTCAACAGTACGGAATATCGTGTCCCAAGGCGAGGAATCATCGGCAAGAATTAGTCGGATTGAAGAACTCATAGTGGTCAACGACAAAGAAAATAACTAGATTGGGGGAAGGGGGTGCTGAGAGAATACTCGAAGGAACCTCGTTGTCTTTAAATACATAGGAAGATACTCCAAAGAGTCGGACGGGGGACATGACCGCTCCGCCTATCATGCTTGACTCTGGCCATATCACATACCGCGCAACATGAAACAGGGTTCGTCAACCTGAGCGCCCATGTTGAATACAGCGCCGAACCCTTGCCAATGTCAGACAAAGGGTTATAGAAAGATGATTTTACGAAACCTTCAGTCATGATATACACTTTCCAGACAGCCTGGGATCGCTTGAGGAGTCTTCAAAGTTTAGCCCGAAGGTGCGTTACAATCTAGTATTTACCACCATAAGGCTCGTAGGTATCTTGCTCTCTTTCCGCCCTGAGCTTCTCAATGTGGACAAAGGTGATTACGATCAGGTCGGTAAGTTCTTCGGTTGTGGGTCCAATTATCTCAAGCGATCCCGGCTTAGGGTCGTCGCCTGTCTGTTCATGATGATGTTTCGCCACGACCGTCTTGGCCTCATCATTGAGATACATCTGCAAATCGTGACTTAGGAATGAAAGCCTTGAATTGATCGAAGAACCCACCGTGCAGTTATCATCCCCCATCTTCCACCTGTACTCTCTTCCATCTGGACCCGTCCAAATGCGATCCCTGGGGAAGTTATAGTAAATCAATACAAGCCCGAGACTGAATTTGACCCACCTTCCGTATGTCCGCATGTGTTTCTTCGTGTAAAAATCATTTGCTTTGAAGAACTTCCCATTAATCGTTAGCTCGTCAGGATGAATTGCGCGAATTCGAATTCGAGCCAAGTCGATAATCTCTACGCGACGCAGAGATTCATCTTCTGCTAGTTTATATTCGTTGATCCAAGCTGTCGAGGTTTGTTAGCTCGGAAGACAATTGTTTATTCGAGAACAAAGCCGACCTTGATCAGGTGTCACCGTAATTCCTTGCCCAGGAGGAATTTTGAACACATCGACTGTACTTTGGTTTGCATGGCTCTTTTTGATAGTTTCTACCGTTCGGTACGCTGGCTGGTCATCTTCCGTGCGGAAGATGGTATCCCAAACCTTTGTGTTGTTGGCGAGGAAGAGGTGCATTACAGTCTCCCAGTGTTGGTGTGTGATTCGTCCGTCAGGTAGGTTGGGGGATTATGATAAATCGCTGTACCGCTCCCTGTGCACTTTATGTAGTCGTAAATGAACAGCACACCATGGGTAGCAATCGTTTCCTTGAGACAGCTGTGCCATTAGTCGCTAAGTTCACAGGAGCACAGGATGTGCTGTGCACTCGCCGAGTTGCGGATCCAGACAGATTTCGGCGCTCTGGAAAAGTCGACAAGTGGTTCTTCAGAGTCCAGAGTCGCCCAATATGAGTAGAGCACCATGCAGATTATCGAAAAAACCATCTTGATTCTGCAGGATAATAAATTGGTGGTGTCTAAATCAATGAGTACTAGTGGGGTGGCCAGACCATCAAATTGCGTTCTCGGCGCCTCGAGCACCATCTCGGAGCGATCAATCAGCTCATTTGGCATTCTCTGAATGCCAAATGACACATGAAAACAAGACGGACCTGCTGCAAGGCAAAAGAGGCTGATGGATTGATTTCATGAGTAAGAAGCAAGACGACCAGCGCCAAGACGCGTACGAAATGACTCATTTGACGGAGGGCCGAAGATTCCAAAACTAAAGCCGTACCTGTTGTTCTGTAATCGAAACTCTAGCTTCGATACACCGAGCTCTATGACGGCGAATTGCTTTGAGGTGTGTCTCTCCGAAGAATTCCGTAGATTCAAGTCTAGATATATGAGCAGTCAGTCAATTATATATTGACCGAATCATCTTGAATCCGGAACGCTGTAGAACCAAGCATCGTCTCTAAAAATACCAAATCCCTCGAGAACAGCCTCATTCGTCGTTCCATAGTCCACGCCTTCCTCGCTGCTTGCATAGCCTAGAACCGATCACGATCTACGCTCTCCAGACAACCTGGAATCGCTCGGAAGGCCTTCAAATTTAGTCCGAAGGTGTGCTAGAATCTATTTACCATAGGGCGCATTAATCGGACGCTCATTGGCATCTTCCTCTCTTTCCGCCCGGAGCTTCTCGATGTGGACAAAGGTGATTACGATCATATCAATAAGTTCCTCAGTGGTGGGTCCAATTATCTCGAGAGATCCCGGCTTTGGATCATCGCCTGTCTGTTCACGGTGATGTTTCCCTATGACTGTCCTGGCTTCGTCGTTGAGACACAGCTGCCAATAGTGACTTAGTGGCGGAAAGCCCTCACTTGACCGACAACCCCACCTCGGATTTATCATCTTCCATCTTCCATCTGTACTCTCTTCCATCTGGACCCGTCCAAATGCGATCCCTGGACAAGATACATGAAATAATTAATACTAGTCCGAGACTGAAACTAACTCACCTTCCGTATGTCCTCATGTGTTTCTTCGTGTAAATATCATTTGTCTTGAAGAGCTTTCCATTGATCGTTAGCTCGTCATGATGAATTGCGCGAATTCGAATTCGAGCCAAGTCGGTAATCTCTACACGACGCAGAGATTCATCTTGTGCTAGTGTATATTCATTAATCCAAGCTGTCGAGGTCTGTGAGCTCGGAAGACAATCGTTTATTCAAGAACAAGGCCGACCTTGATCGGGTTTCACCGTAATTCCTTGCCCAGGAGGAATCTTGAATATATCAACTGTACTCTGGCCTACACCATTCTTTTTGATAGTTTCTACCGTTCGGTATGTTGGCTGGTCATCTTCCGTGCGGAAGATTGTTTCCCAGACTTGCGTGTTGTTGGCGAGCAAGAGGTTCATTGCAGTCTCCGACTGTTAGCGCGTATAATTTGTCCGTAGAGCGGGTTGGGGATGATAAATCGTTGTATCGCACCTTGTGCACTATATGTAGTCGGAAATGAATAGCACACCATGGGCGGCAATCAATTACTTGAAACAGCCATCATTACCTTGTGCGCCTTGCCAATGGTGGCAAGAACACAGGATGTGCTGTGCACTCGCCGAGTTGCAGATCCAGTGGCACAGTTGGGCGCTTTAGATTTGGAAAATCCATCAAGTAGTCCTTCAGAGTCGCCCAATATGAGTGGTGCACCATGCAGAATGTTGACGAAGCCCTCTTGATTCTGGAGGAGAATAGATTGGTGAGCGTGTAGCTCGCCAAGTACCAACGGGATGTTCAGATCATCACATTGCGTCCTCGTCGGCGCCATGTGTGCCCACAAAGGCCATCTCGGAGCGATCAATGAGCACATGAAACATAGTACTAACCGACTAATGACACCAAGACGGATCCGCTGCATCAATTCGGGAGGCAAAGGAGGCACCAGGCTGATGGAGTGATGGAGCTTCATATCCATTTCAAGTAAGCCCACCCAATACTCAAAGGATTGGGTTGTAAGCAAGACAACTAGCGCCAGGATGCGTACGACATGACCTATTTGATGGAGGGTCGAAGATTCGAAATTAAAGCCGTGCCTGTTGTCCTCTAATCGAAACTCTAGCGCTTAGTTTCAATACTCCGAGCCTTAACACGCCGAATTTAACGCTTTGAGGTGTGTGGGTCACCCGAATTATTCAACAGATTGAAGTCTAGATCTACGAGTAGTTAGTTAATTATTAACCGATTCAATTTGAATCCGGAACGCTATAGAACCATGCATCATCTCGAAAAATACCAAATCCCTCGAGAACAACTTCATCATCCCATAGTCCACAGTTTCGTCGCTTCTTGACATAGCTTGCCGATCCATCGCCTACCCACGTTGGCTTCGACCTGTCCTTTGGAAATGAACCAAGGACGACACGGCGAAGAGATGTGATTGCTCCGAAAAACCGAGCAGCAAATCGGCGGCAAGCTTCGCCGCAACATGCTAACCCACATTGACATTCAGCTGAACGTCGGGAACAGGAAAATTGGGCGTCCAGATATTTGTGCCAGTCGGAGCACCGGTGGAATTGATTCGCTGTGTCGATAATCAGGGTGTGAAGATTGGCGAACTTGGATAGGGAGGAAAGATACGCGAGGAAATTGTCTTCGTTGGCGAAGTGCTGGTGTAACACAATTAATACGAGCACCAATCCCAATTTAAAGAACATAAACGCACCATGACCACGTCACCTGAGATATCAAGCAATCTCAGGTTTGGAACAGCTTCAGAAAGGAGGTCCAGGAGATGAGGCATGGCGAAGAGCGCTTGCTCACCCCGGAGAGGGCCCGACTCGTGTACCTTCAACGTGAGATTTTCCAGCGTCGGCGCGAATGACGAAAGGAGCAAGGATAGGTCTTGGGCACAAGGCCGTGTCATAGCAACATGAGTCAACATGACGCATCGCAGTGGGGAGGGATTGAGCGCCTTCAAGTCGTAGAAATTGTCGAGCTTGAGGAGCTTGAGTTTGGGGAGGGCGCCGTGACCGGACTTGAATACGTGCCGGGCATTTCCAATAGCACGAATCAACGAGGAAGTGCAGCCCGAAAGATTGGAGATTTCCAACCTCTCTAACAGCCTGTAGTTCTGTATGAACTCCAGGGCTTGGTCAGAAGCAGCTGGTTCCCGACAATCTGATAAGGCCTCTTCGTCCAAATCTCCCAGCTCCGAGTTCAAGACGCGTAAATGGGGGTTACACGCCATTAGCAGGGAGTAGCTAAGGCATGAATCGCGAATGTGTCGGGTCATGAGATCCTTGACATGGAGTTCCTGTAGGCTCGACGTAAGGGATATGGCTTTCTGGACGCAGAGGGAGTCGCTGGTGGACAGGGTCGCTCGTGTGGGAAGGGTGAGGGAAAGAACTAGGGTTCCGAGAGACGGCCTGTTGCATATTGCGTGCGCCCAAGAAGTAAGTTGTGAACGGCCTCGAAGCTTGACGTCTCGAAATAAAGAACGCTGGCTTTCGTGCTTGAGGGGCCGACAACATACACACAGGACGAGGAGATCATCCTTGGATAGAAAGGAAATAATCTTCTGACAGAGCTCGACTGGAGAGTTCAAGAGGTGGGAAACGAGTGCTTCTGCCATGGATGATTGGCCTCTGGCTGAGTAGAGTGGCGCGATCCTAGGTCGTCGGGATTATCAGGTCCAGAGCTCTTAACAAACATGCTTGTTGTCAGGGCCGTCGAGCGCCGTTCATCATCGGGTAAAACCTCTAGAAATTTTCTGATGAAGCATTGTAAGGGGTAAAGTGCTCCCGGTCCTGGAATGAGATAGAGGTAGGAGGTGAAGGCTCGAATCCATTATACAACTTAAGCGAATCAGACAAAGTTGAGAGTTGGCGTTGTCTTATCTGATAAAGAGAGGGATCTCATCCAGTGGGTCATCTCCCTAACCCATCCGTTCTTGGCATGCTGTTCTCACGACTGTCACCTGCGAGCCGCGGATGCGGCCGCTCTGTCAAACCGCAGTTCGTCATTCTACATGCTTATTTCGAGTAAGCTCCCTCAAGACAGGTACTCCTTTCTGAGATGAATACAACCCCAGGCTCTCTGGCTCTCAAGTCATGCCGGCTTGGAACCTCACTTGAGCTTTTATTATTTCGTTATGCCCACCATCAATCAAAAGCCGGAATCTCATGAAGCGAGTATCTAGAGACTCCTCACTATCAGTCTCTATACGCACCGATAATCCGAACCACGATGTCGTGCCCTCGCTGTGCTGAAGGCTACATCCTCCCAGGCGAACCCAAGGGCTCGATACAACCAGACTTCTCCGGCGCTTACCTCGCACCCAACCCGGACGCTGAAACGACAGCCAGTGACCGAGCTGTGATTGTTCTTACCGACGTCTTCGGTCTTCCGTTGAAGAACCCAAAGCTCATCGCTGACACGTTAGCAGAGAGGCTACGTTGTGACGTTTGGGTCCCGGATTACTTCAACGGTGAGCGGTCGTAGTGATATGTATACATGGACGGAATTCAAGTGCTGACAAGGACGTTAGGACGGCCAATTTTCGGCCTCGATGTCATGGAACCCCCTCAAAGAGAGGACGACCAGCTGACCATATGGGACTGGCTGAGGATCCTGTGCAAGACTATCTTACCCAACCTCGGGGCCCTTTGGAGTAATCGTCCGTCTGTCGTCGACCAAAGAGTCGCTTCGGTACGACCCAACTTCCTTATGTTCCAACAGTCCAATGAAGAGTCTAATGTGGGCCGGCTCATACTTCCGCAGTTCATTTCCTTGCTCAAGGAGAAGAAAGGATACAAGAAAATAGGTGCCGTTGGGTACTGCTTCGGAGGGACCGCCTGCATCCGACTGGCCTCAACGGGCCTCATCGATGGAGGCGTCATATGCCACCCAGGCCCCTTTTCCATCCCCCAGGTCAGAGCCATCCGCAGTCCTGTAGCCTGGGTATGCGCCGAAAGTGAGTGAAATAACGTAAACCAATCAACCCTTCCCTGTGCTTAACGACGTACGTTTACAGGGGACGAATTCTTCCCAAACTCAAAGCAGCACCAATCCGAAGCGGAATTCGCAGGTCGCAAAGACACAGACCGTTTCGTAGACTACGAATTCAAAGAGTACAAAGGGACAGTCCACGGGTTCGCATGCAGACCCAATCTCCAAAAACCAGAAGTGGTAGAATCCTACAAGTCGGCTCTGGATCAAACTGCTTCCTGGTTCGAAAAGACGCTGGTCTCGTAGGGGTCCCTCACTCCATCTCCCATGTTCGAGCGAAATAGAACATTGTTGTAGGACAGTGATTAAGTAGGTACAAAACACGGCAGACTGGCGCCAATCGGCAAAGGACTGCTGTATGCAATACATGAGTCGAACGAAGAGAACGAAGGGGATGCGAAGAGGAGAAACGTCAGGGTATTAGCTCGTGGCAGAAGGTATGGGGCAGGCCCGGGTGAGTGGAATTAATCAATAATATTATACAGGTCATCGAGGAGATGATCTACCGTGAGGCAGTGGGGATGCATGTGCAATGGTACCGAATAAATATCTCTATGTGGACAGTAGTACAACAGAGCCCAGTAATAACCGTTCTTCTCAATCGTTCAAAAGAAGAGGGTGGGTCTATAAGAGAAGATATGGAGGAAAGTAATAAATAGATATATAAATGAGGTGCATAGCAGGGGAATCAAATCAGACCGGCGGATGTGACTTTCTGTGAGAGTGATAGAGGAGAGGAAGGGAGGTGAAGAGAGGAAGACGAGGAACTTTAGAACATGGAAGTGACAAAAGTCGAGGGTAACCAAGAACAGGAGGAATGTACTAGAGAGATCTCATCCAGTGGGTCATCCAAGGGTCATCTTCGCTGACCCTCCGTTCTTGGCATGTTGCTCCCACGAATGTCACCTGCCGGCCGCTCTGTCGAAGCACAGTTCCAACTACATGCTTATCTTGAGTATGCTCCCTCAAGATAGGTGCTCCTTTCTGAGATAAATCCAGCCCCAGGTTCTCTAGCTCTCAAGCCATACCAGTTTCGAACCTCATCATCAATCAAAACCCGGAATCTCGTGAAGCGAGTCTATTTGTCTGGAGACTCCTCACTATCACTATCAGAGGCTTTATATACCCACTGATAATCTGAACCACGATGTCATCCCCTCGCTGTGATGAAGGCTACATTCTCCCAGAAGAACCCAAGGGCTCGATACAACCAGGCTTCTCCAATGCCTACTTCGCACCCAACCCGGACGCTGAAACGACAACCAGTGACCGAGCTGTGATTGTTCTTACTGACGAGTTTGGTCTTCCATTGAAGAACCCGAAACTTATCGCTGACACCTTAGCGGAAAGGCTACGTTGTGATGTCTGGGTTCCGGATTACTTCAACGGTGAACTGACATAGTGATACGTATACATGAACGGAATTGGAGTACTGACAAGGACGCTAGGACGGCCACTTATAGGCCTCGATGCCATAGATCTCGTCCCTCAAAGAGTGCTAAACCAGATGACAATCTGGGAATGGCCGAGCCTCCTGTGGAAGAATATCATACCCGACATTGGGGCCTATTGGAGTAGTCGTCCGTCTGTGGTAGACCAAAGACTCGCCTCGGTAAGGCCCAAATTCCTCAGACAGTCTACTGAAGAGTCTAACATGGCCCGATTCATACATGCACAGTTCATTTCCTTGCTCAAAGAGAAGAAAGGATACAAGAAAATAGGCGCTGTGGGCTACTCCTACGGAGGGTCTGCCTGCATCCGACTTGCCTCAACGGGCCTCATCGACGGCGGCGTCATTTGTCACCCAACCCTCGTCTCCCTCTCCGACTCCCTCGCTCAGGTCAGGGCCATTTGCGTCCCTGTATCTTGGGTATGTGCTGAGAGTAAGTGAAATAATCAAGCTCATCAACGCTTCCCTGTGCTTAATGACCTGCATCCACAGCGGACGAATACTCCTCAATCCAACACCAATGCAAAGCGGAACTTGCAGGCCCCAAAGGCACAGACCGCTTCGTAGACTACGAATTCAAAGAGTACAAAGGGACAGATCACGGATTCGCATGCAGACCTAATATCGAAAAACCAGAAGTCGTAGAATCCTACAAATCGGCTCTGGATCAAACTGCTTCCTGGTTCGAAAAGACGCTGGTCTAGTAGCTCACTCCATCTTTCATGTTCGAGCGAAAGGAACATTGTTGTACAAAAGTCATGAAGTAGCTATAGGTACAAAACACGGAGCACTGGCGCCAGTTGGCAAAGGACTACTGTATGCAATACATGAGTCGAACAAAGAGAGTGAAGGGGGTGCGAAGGGAAGAAACGTTGGGGTATAAACTCGTGGCAGAAGGTATGGGGCAGGTCTGGGTGAGTGGAATTAATCAGTGGTATTATACAGGTCATCAGGAAGGATCATCTACGCAGTGAGGATGCATGTGCAATGGTGACGAATAAATATCTCTATGTGGACAGTAGTAAAACAAAGCTAAGGAACAACCGTTCTTCTCAATCGTTCAAAAGAAGAGGGTGAGTCTATGAAAGAAGACATCGAGGAATATGGAAGTAATAAATAGATAACTGAGATCATGACGTGCATAGCAGGGGAATCAAAATAGACCGGCAGATGTCACTTTTTATGAGAGAGATAGAGGAGGGGAGGGGGGCTGAAGAGAGAGGAAAACGAGGAACTATAAAACATGGAAGTGACAAAAGTCGAGGGTAACCAAGAACAGGAGAGGAATGTACATAGATAGAGAGATAGAAAGAAATCTATGAGAATCTAGGGTAACTTGAACCAACTCGGGCAACATCCAAGACAAAACGAATCAACCGCACCACCACCCAGTCCAGGATTTCCAACCCATTACTAACACGGAAAGAAAGGAACGAACTCAAGGTCACCATTTCGTAGAGAGATAGCTATGAGACGATTGCATCGATTGACATCTTGGACGACTCCATCGAAGCCCCAGGCAAAGGTCGAACTAGGCCAAGTGCCGACGACCCTCCCAAGGTGGCAGCCTCAAAGTCCCTGAACCGAGGAAGCTCAACACGTTCGACGCGCTCCGGGACGACACGCTCCTGCCGCTCCTCCTCTTCATCCTCGGCATCATTGTCAACTGCCCTACGGAAGTGACGAATCGAGCTCGGGGGTGACTTGGCGCCGCTTGAATGTCTACGCATTGAGGACACGTTCATCCGGTTGAACTTGAGTGTAGACGAACGCGGGGATGCGTCATCATCATCTTCGTCTTCGTCAACGTCCAATAATAAGTCGTCGTCGTCGTGCTCCCGTTTCACCGAAGGCCGCGTCCGCTTAGTCTTCATCACTATCCTTCCGTTGTTGTCGTCGTCAGAATCCGATTCCGACTCCCTCTCAACATCAGCGTCATCATCAAGGTCGCCGTAACCAAACGCTTTCGGTCGAACCCCGACCTTGGATCCCCTCTTCACCCGCCGACGCGCAACAGGCCGCGAAGAACGCGCTTTCGATGTCACATTCCCATCCTCCGTCTCGTCATCATCCATAATCTCGTCCCCATCAGCATCTTTATCTTTGAACTTCTCCTCACTCGCGCTCGTCATCTTGAACCCTGCTCCAAAACCGAACCCTCTGCCTCTCTTCTGCGATGGCGGACTGGTCGATAAGGTTTTGATGGGAGGCAACGTGATAGGTGGCGAATTTGAACGTGAAGGAGGCATGGAAAGCGAATGTGAGAACGTGAACGGTGTACTGCCATTCTTACTCGTGCTATTCCCACTACCCCCGTTCCGAGCCGTGCTAGACGAGGAAAAGTTGAATGATTGTTGCGAAGGTGGGTAAGATGGCGTTGAGAAACCACTAGTGCTTTCCCTGCCCTCCTTCCCGGACCGAATGCTGGACGAATGTATGGGTGTCATTCCGAACGCCAAGCGCACGGAGTGAGCAAGGTGGTGATGGGGAGGGTTGCTGCTGACATGTGGCTTGACGTAGTGTCCACGCTCGGGGGACGGAGCTCTCGAGTTCGCGGCGCTCCTACTAAGTCCAGCTGCAAAAGAAGGCTGCGGGTGAGGATGGTGGAGACCTAGACCGCCAGGCGGACTGCTACCTGTACTGCTCAATCCGCTGGCGCTTCCGCTTGAAAGCTGTGGAGTCGTCGCGTTGCTTGGGATCCCGCTGGGCACGCCGGAGGATAGGAACGACTGATTATGGGGCAGCATATGGTACTGGTGAGGCTGACCAAGGCCGAGTCCTTGTGATTGCCCCGTTTTGTTGAGCATGGCTCGGTGGAGTGCACCGCCCTGGTGCAGTTGAGTGGGACTTCCAAAGGTGAATGCATTGGTGCTGCTGTTACGCGAATGAAGGCCGAGACCTCCAGCCCCCTCCTCGTCTGCGGAGGGCTTACTGATAAGGTTGGGAGGTGGCAGCAGAACAGGGCTTGGCGCTCTGGATGGATTTGTACTGTGAATGTTCAGGGTGCGAAGGGGCCCGAGGAATGGACTAGTTGACGGGGTGAATGCAGGTGTGGGGTTGGCCAGGTCTCCCGAGGCACTGACAGTTCGGACAGAATATTGATGAGGGGGGGAATGATCGGCAGAGGCAGGAGTGGAATGGAAGCCGAAGATCCTCCTACTCGAGGGCGGTGATTGTGGGATAACAACTCCTTTCTGTTGCTGAGGATGGCCAGGAGGCAAAAGCTCCGAATCTGAACTCATCGGGGAAGGTGTCTGGTTGGGCTCATCCTGAGCCAGGATTGTACGATTGATACCATGTTGATGACGGGGATGATGGTGGTGCGATGGCAATGCGTACGGATGATGGTGCGGGGTTCCCCAACTGTTGGAGCTATGATGCTTCATCATCGTTTCGACAAGGTGTCCAGAGGAGCGGGATTGGATCAACTTCCCGTTAGCGGGCCCGCTGAGGGACGGCATCGAGGGAGACGAACCAGCAGAGGCAGGAGGGTTGTGTTGCCAGTGGCCGCTTGACCTTCTTTTACCTGGCTGCGATCTCTCCTCTTCAGTTGAGAGTCGAGGTACAACGCCGGGAGTCATGGAGGAGAATGGATAAAACCGACTGTCGGAAAGATCGCTACCAAGAGTGAGGCCCGGTTTCATCACTGGACTCGTCGTAGCACTTTTGCTGAGACGCAGTTGACGTGTTTGGTACTCGGCCCGTCGCAAGGCCTCTGCGTGTCGCTGTTCATAGTAGGCGCGACGTAAAGCCTCTTGACGTTCCAGGGCATAGAGTTCGTCCATGGCCACGGAAGACAAGGCTGTGAAGGCGCTTGCGGGTGCCGAGGAAGGCGGATTGGGGATTCCATTGTTGGATAGCGACGCGGGGTTCGATGGTGTTGAAAAAGATGCGCCTGCGCTGGAAGAGTGGGTGCGACGAGCATGGGGACCATCATACGATCCGATGGCAGTGGGTCGTGCATAGGATTCGCCCTGAAAGATGAGGTCCGGTGTCAGGAAAAAGCTGTAACGATCAAAGCAGCACGCACCTCGTCGTCGCTGTTGGCCCTGCTTCTCGCCTTCTTTTTCACCCTTGTCCCAGACGAGTATGATGCGGATACTGGGAAAACAGACTCTCCTTGATGGTGCGGCTCAAACTGAGTGGGTGCATCGGCGTTGTCTAGCGAAGCTGGTGCGCGGTGCTGCTCGGCGGCCTTGGCGGAGGTCTTGGCCGTTGCTCCCGATTTTTTTGAGGAGGAGGGGTGGTGGTCGTTGCTGTGGATCCTCGAATGCCGTGTAAGCTCGTCGGAGCGACTGAACCGCTTCTCGCAAAGGGGGAATGTGCAGACGAAGGGCTTTTCGCCGGTGTGCGTTCTAATATGGCGGGTCTGGGGGCGAACGATGAGCAGATGGGGGCGATGAGGCCACAGACGAACACACCTGGTGCTCCAGACGACTGAAAGCCCGCCCACAGGTTGGATAAGGGCATTTGTAGGGCCTCGTCGCAGACTTGTCGTGGGCCGTCGCCGTGGAGGACGAGGCAGGGTGATCGCTGGGGCTGGGCATTGCTGGACGCTGGAGTGAGGGGGCTGGGGGCGTCGAGGACGGTCAGAAGGGCAGCGACGAGGAGGAAAAGACTCACTGCAGGGACCCCGCAAGAAGGAGGAGGAAAGTCCGGGGAAGGGCCGACAGCGGTCGAGCAATAAAGAGGTGCCGTGGGAACATGCTGCCTTAGCCGGGTCGGCCCGAGTTCCATATCGACAGGGAAAAAGAAAAAAGCACCACGTTGTCCATTTTTGGACACGCATGTGTGACGTTTTCTACCCCGCATCCGGCGAAAACGATCGCGATCAGGATTTCGCACGTGAATCCTGCCGTTTTCAGTCTTTTCGTGTCTAATTTGGGACGTCCACCGCCCGACACACCGCCTCTGAGCATGTCCGTCCATGCTGCTTATCTCCTGTTCTTTCCTCCGGCCCTCTACCTGTGATTTTCTGCGCCGTGTGTGCTTTATGTAAGGCGGCTCCTCGACCCCAAACTTTCTTGCAGAAAATAAAGTACATAGCGTTTCCCCGTCCTGCCTTCCTCGGCGTTACTGCCACCACCCTCTTTCTTTCTTTGCACCCACACCACAGCAGAGAAGCAACTTGTCGCCCTCGATCTATCGAGTTCCATGACACTTGTCAACCTCGGGTGCGCACTGCATGGCACGGCCAAGAATCGTACCCCACTTCTAATCATCACATCACATCGCAATCGACCCCAATTCCGATTCCTGAGCACTCGTTTGCCTATCTTGATTGTTGCAAGGGAATGGGGAACCTCTGATCCTCGACTCGGAGTCAGAGAATCTCAGAACTCATCAGGCGAATCCAGCCAAAGCTACACCGACCTCGACCTGCGGGTCGCACTCGAGTCTAATCCGATACCCATGCAGAAACCTCGCAGAACAGTGTCATTTCTATCGGTTCTTTCGAGACCACCCGTGCTTCTGGCGATTCTTCACGACCAGACTGGTCTCGCACCGGTGGCACTACCCCAAACGGAATCCATCCTTCTCTCCGTCCGGGGTGCGCTCGGGGCCCCAGCTTTCGTCACGTCGTGGCAGTCCGTCGCATCAATCACACGGACTTATCTCGAAAGCCTAGTCTTCTCTCCCTTGGCTTAATTTGGTCTTCGACATTCCTCGAAGAGTAATGTATCTATTCCCCGTCACATTGTGATATTCAATCACACTGACGCCATTCCACGAGATTTAACGCTTTGCATCGTGGCTCCGTCTGGGGAGCAACCCCTATCTCTATCACCTCGACGCAAACTAACCGGCGGCTGTGGTTCTCAATACTCTGGGGTTTTTTTTTTCTCGACTGCCAACGACAACGTGACAGCTCACTTGCTTTCTATGTCCCTCGACGCAGCAACGGCATGTGTCTTTACGAGAGAATAGACTTGACACAAGGGTTCGGTTTCCACGAGCGCCACACCGGTGGTTCATCCCCCAGATTTACACAATCCACCGAAGATTCCACAGGCTTGTGGACACGTGTGTGTCGCCCAATTCACCAAGAAACGTTTCTCGTTCGCACCATCGAAAGCTCTAAACCACCTCGATGCTGTGGACATCAGACATCACGAGTCAAAATTATCACTTGCGGGATTCGATGAGGAGATCTTATTGCCGAAGAATACCCGGGTCCATCCATTGCATTACTTTCGGGAGCCAAGATCTTGTGAAAATCGTTCATCGCCGACAGTAATCAGGAGACATAAGGAACTCTCGCAGGGTAAGGTTAACTGGTGTACGTACATCGCCGACTCCTCGTCGAAGTTCTCTAGTTCGAGAACAATGGACTGTGGTGCTTCTTCAAGCTTCTCTAGCTGTCCTGGCTGCAGCGGCATACTGCCGTTCCTTGGTCTTCCTTCCTGGAACGCGTCCAATGACATCTCTACGGAGAGAACTACCACAGTGGCCGAGTATTCCCGTGTTCGCCACAATTCAATGAACTATACCCCATTCCCCAAACCCCAGGGTTGAACAGGGTCCAACTCCAGCGAAATTATTCCACGGGGAAACTGCCCACAAAAAGTGTACAAGCCCGCAGCCCGAGCCTAGTGTAACTGTTTCATCTCACCGAGATCGTTGCGCTATCGAATCGATAACGAGTATATCGGACGACTCAGACTCTGGGCGGTCTTCGTAGTCTGCGTTCGGGTGTTTTCGTTTGCTGCCGCGCATCCGTACAGACGTACTTAGGGCTCACATCACGCCACATCCCGGAGGACTGCGCAAGTGTTACAGGCACTGCTCCGACTCCGAGGGTGTTCCGTCGTCGTGACGCGACGGGACGGGAGCAAAAGCTCGGAGGCCTATGGTTACCGGCGCACATACATGTGTATGATGTGTATGTAAATATAACGACGTTACGTGCTTAAACACGTTCGATAGCGATCCTGATCCTGAAGACGGTTGCTGAATTGTCCAGGGATAATCGATAATGAGTGACCCCCATTTATTTCGACGACCGTGTTTATTCTTCGGCCGATGGATTGAGAAACTCGTTGGAAAGTGTCACTGTAAAAAGCCGATAGATCGTTAATTGTTAACTCTCGCTAGCGAGGCAGGCCAGAGCACGATCTACTTGGCAGGGATCAGATAAGTATCGCTATCAATGATGCAAGTCAAAGGCCAGACTCGAGGTCCCGGAACGAAAGGATCGAGGAGCCGGAGAGGGGTTGAACGGGTGCAATTCCTGCAGTCGGTCGCGTAACCTTCCATTTATGGACAATTCTTAAAGCTGCTGGTAAACTTCCAGCATCCCGAGCCAAAATCATGAAAGGCTCGAGCAGGAGAGGAGCTAAGGGATTGGGGCCTGGGGGCACAGGTACTGCGATGCTGCCTTTCAAACACCACCGTTGTGAACTCGTGTCCCGTACTTTACTTTGTTCCAATAGCTACCCCATGTGTCAACTAGTATCTTGCCGTACGATAATGCTTCGACATCTGGAATGTGCTCATCAGATCCTAGTCCCAGTCCACACCTTTCTCGCCCTGAAATCTTGGCCCTAGCACCCTCGATAAAACCGACTCGGCACACACACACAGAGTCAGACACACTAAGTATTCCGTTTCTAGACAAAGTCCGCATCCCCCGGTAAGAATTCGAAACGAAGCACCCGGCGCTACTTATGGGCACCGTCGAAGCACCCCAGAAATACAACGTACGTACTCCCGAAATGTTACATACCCCTTCCACGAGTTCCACCGGAGTATCCTTGAATGAGACAACGGCGGCCAAATCCCTCATGACGCAGAAGTTCATTTCCCATTCCTTCTTCGAAAGCTAGTACGTGCCCTGAAATCAGACATTAGGGGTGGCGGAGAATTCCACGGTGGCGGCGACTTGCATTGTAACTAGCCCACGCTACCCACGGAGAAGGTACTTCATTTTCTCAAAGAACAGCGACTCGGAAACCCGTTCAAGTCCGTTGGATCGCTTCAAGGTGCTCTTGGCCCCGAGACTAAGGTGATCTGACCTCGCAAGAGTCACCGCGAGAATCACCGGCTCCTGGGAATGGTCAACTAAAGGTATGGTCTTCACTCCAATTCTTTTTACCACAACGTTCCGGTGACTAGCCCGCATTACAAGAGATTACAAGTGCCTCTCGAGCATGATAAGCACCCCGGTGGCGAAGCTCGCCTATTTATAGCCTCTTCTTCAGGAGTCCGTCATTGTAACCCAGCGACTTAGACTGGAGGATCTTCGGGGGATTTGCTTCGGATTTCCTGGTTCCATATCACCGTATCACCGCGAAGAGCCCTGAGCTCGACTCGATCTGAACGCTTACGGGAAATGATGGTTTTAAAATGTTTATTTCTGCGCGGCTTTCTCATGAGCTGGAGCTTCTAGAAAAAATGGAAGAGAAGTTCAATTTGGCTTGTGACAGTGGCGTACGTCCGATCACTGAGAGACATAGCCGGAAAACAAAAAAATGAGTCCCCACCGTGGTTCGAACACGGGACCTCGCGATGGATTGCCACGAAGCAGGTTGCAATCGCACGCTCTACCACTGAGCTATAGAGACGACAACGTAATGTGTCCCTATACATATAGGACCGCCCCTTGGAGAGGTTACCTTAGAGAGCTCTGCCTTATGTCTTGCGAGATACTTGGGCAATGCCTCTCACCTTCATGACAGATTCATAGGATGGACTCGAGACTCTCTAAAGCATCCCCGTCCCGCCTCAAAAACGCGCTTGCAAACCCCACTGAGTCGGTACTGAGGAATGGATTTCGGTATTCCAGGTAAAGTGTCGGATATCTCATTCAAGGCAACCATAATTCAAGCTGTGAAATGTCGTGTCTCGCTCCCCAGGAGACTCGGCTCACATAGCTCATGCGTGAATGCTTTGACTTTCTCTTCCGGTGAAGGTCGATTCCTGGCCAGCGGAGGCGATGGTGAGGCTCCCACCGACGTATCCATTGCAGAAACCGTTCTCAGCTTACACTTTCTTGAACCCTAGATCTGCGCATAAAGATTTGGGATTTTCACCAAGAAGACATCCATCGTCCTTCTTGGGAATTCGTTGGCCCGACTGTAAGTAGGGCGTCGACGAGCAACCCTTACAATAACCTAACAACTTGCGTTCTCAAGAGCAACATCTTTACCCTCGAATTCTCCGCAAAGAATCGATATCTTTACTCGTGCGGTGATTGAGAATTCATGCCTGAGTAAATTGCTAACGAATCTGACAGTGGAGGAGTGTGTCAAAAGGTGTTTCAATATGACATTTCTACCCTTGACTCCTCGTTGCAGTCTGTAGCTGGGTCTCCATGTGCAGTGCATTTGCCTTACCAGGTAGGTCTATAGTGATCTAGGCCTGCTTCCGTTCTCTGATGTGTGGCAGGACAGTGTCCGTGCCCTTTCTGGCCACCCTTACAATGAAGAAATCCTCCTCAGTGCTTGGTAAGTAGTTGCCTTAGTTTCTCTTTCTCCAAATTAGTTACCGATTCCCTGCACCTTTAGTGATGACGGAAGTATCTGTCGTTTTGACAGTAGGGTTTCTAGTTCGCAAGAGGTGGATTCGTTACATTTCAGGTCAGAGATGACAGGAGTTCAATATCATCCGCGAATGAGCCATCTCTTCGTTACAAGCGACAGCCACGGAAACGTGTGTCTCAGGGATGAACGCATGGCCTTCGCTTCTGCATCTTCCTCCAGAAAATCACAAGGAGCCGTTTTGACGGTAAGACCAAGCCTAGCACCATTACTCCCTTTTTAACACACAGCTAATCGATCGTTAGTTTAATACCAAGCTGACTAGACCTTCTTCGAAACACCTGAGCAATCCTGAAGTCAGTACCGTTTCCTTTGATAGGGAGGGTAGGTCTTTTTTTAGTTGAGAGATATAATTTCGCTATATTGAGTCTCTGATAGGCGAGAAACTGTCGGTTACTTTTCTGGTGAGTATTTTGTTCACCGCGAGTCAGACCCTTATCCTCATCCCTGAATGTCGTGATTATCGACTAGCATTATCTACCCACAATCTATTCCATATCGGATCCAAACCCGGTCGCTGTATGTAGTGGCAAATTCCTTCCAGACGGCAGCCCCATTCCCACTGGCCAACGGACTTACACGAACTCGTGTACGATGAAGGTGCGATAATACGGGGTTTTGGAAAACGTGCTTTATCATGTTGACGTACATTCAATTGCAACATGCAGCACGGTCACTTTGGGAACCTAGGATTCATGAATTCTGATAGCTTCTACGGGGCTGGTTCGGACGATTTCCGTGGTTATGTATGGCGCGTACCGCCCGTTTCCCAGCTGCAGGAGCAAAGAACGGAAATTTTGCCTGTGGACTGGATGGGTAGCAATACAAACGATGGGACCATCGGTGCGTCATTTCAACCTCATCGTGTACAGGCTCATAAGACCGTGCCCTTTCGCACTCCAGCCTTCTCACAAAATCTCAGTGAGACTAAATACGTCCCAGTGGAGCTCTCCACTCCATTCTGTCGACTGAACGGGCACAGGTCTATCGTAAACACTGTCCTTTTCCACCCCCAACTTCTACATATTGTTACGGCAGGTATTGAGAAAGATGTTATCTTACACAGTCCGACACCGGGTTCACCATGCACCCACGATCTCGCTGAATCTCCTGCCGAAGTTCGCAACTTATCAGACCGACCTGATCAAGACCAATTGAATTATTTCCTATCGCTGACTGGGGAGTTGGGCGAAAGTGACTCGGATGAGGAGGGAACTATCAGCACGTTTGATCAGTACGTCTTATCTTTTCTTCTTCTTCTTCTGCCGAGCCTTCGCTTGTTTTGGTTGTGGATGAAAATAGGGCCGGGTGCTTGCTCGCTTTCGCTTTTATTCTTTTTCTTATCGCTGACCCCCAACGAAATGTAGTCTACTGCGGATGGAAGGCCAAGCCGATGTTTTTCGATGCCGGCGATGGAATCCCAATTCCGAAGATGATAGTAGCTCTGAAGATGAAGACGAGGACGAAGAAGACGAAGAAGAGTCGAGCGATTGGCAAATCGAAGCAGACTTTTATCCGCCCTGGTTAACTTGACCTGTAATCTATAATATTTCAGCTACCTAGCCTTGCCATCCACCTAAGTGACCTTGGGCGTCCAGTAATCGATCGGCACACCTAAAAGGAATATTAATTGCCCCATTCTTTCTGGGGCAGATGGGTTCTGGATGAAATTCGGTGAATTCCCAAGACAGGTAGACTTCGACGGTCTGCAGGAAGTGATAGGATAGCAGTTAAACTTCATTAGAGCTTACTAGCAATCAACCAATCGAATTTGAGAGACGGGGAAATGTGATAGGAAGAATTCGCTGTTTCTGCCTCATGTGCTAAATGTCGCTCGAGCTAAGACTAGTCAAGTAGTCTCAATGAGATCCAGCATAAATTTAGGGAGCATGAGGCAAATGTATGCAAGCTAACCGAACGAACGAACAGTCTATATGAAGAAAAAAATCGACGAGCAGATGTATTGATTATATCTATTGCAGCTATCGTAAAATATCCCTCTGAATACACGTCCAATGACCAATGACCGCATAGGCTGCATCCTATCAATACCAAATACTCCTCGTCCGATGTATAGGCGCCATATCAGCCGTCTCAATCCCTTCGATCCTCTGAACCCCGATCTCAACCTTCTTCGCCAAATCCCACAGATAAAAATCTATCAAAACGCTGCTAACCGCATCGTCCGCGACTGTCGTGGTCGATTCGGCTTGCATGATCCCCAGAATCTCTTTGCGAACCCTCTCAACGGCGGCGATACTCGCAACTCTCAGGCTCAACTCCTCTTTCGAGCCAGAAGGCAAGTACACCCCTGATTCGAGTTTCGTAATGAGGGAGGGTGGGTATGAGAGGATGCGGAGGTGATGCAGGATTTGAGGGACTCTGTAGTCGGCGAACATGGTAAGTTTGCTGATCATGGGGCCTCGTTTGCCTGGGAAGATTGGGTGGACGTCCGTTGAAGAGGCGGGGTAGAAGGCTGCCCAAGTCTCTGCTACGAGGATTTGGGCACGTTTCCATATGCAGACTGTTTTCGAGCAAAAAGAAAAAGGGGGTGAAGGAAAGAAGGAAGGAAGGAAGGGTCAGAATTAAAATGGTGAAAGACGGATTTGGGTAGTTTGAACGTACCTTTCTTCCCTTCGTACTCGAATTCGTCTCGAAATGATGGGAAGGTTTCAATGGCCATCTTCGCGAGATCGAGGGCTGTACCATCCCCATGGTGGCGCCTTTGGAACTCGGTAAGGAAGTTTTGGAAGGACCCTCCAAATGACTACAGGGTAGAGAAGGTTCAGTAAACCAAACCGAAACTAGGGGGGATAGCTCGCTTACGGTAGCCAAAATAAAACCGACTTCACGCATGACTTTAATCCTCTCAGGCAACAGAGGTATAGTTTCTGTACTCTGCGCCGCCTGACGGAAAACGTATTCTATCAGGGTATCTGGGCATGTGGTTTCCGATGCATAAAATGCAGGGTCTATGATGGGAATATTTTCCTCAAGAGCTGTGAACTTGCGATCTCAGAAAAAGCACATCGAAGAGGAGTGGAGTACCGGCGACTGACCTCTATCCAGCGCAGCTACTAGAGACCAATACCCGGTATGAACAGCGCGTTCCTCCGAGTCCCACCCAGATCTCCATTCGACACCATATCGTTGTGGCGTCCCTTCTTTCTCTGACCAAAAACTAAAGTTTAGGGCAGATATCAAGAAGATCCAGTTCAGGACTTTCTTGTTGTGGACGTCTGTCGCGTCGTAAGGGTCAGAGGGACAGATGTGAAGGGTATGTGTGCGCCAAGTCCGTGGCGTATAAGATTCAGCAAGGAGGCTTTGCCTAATCTGGTTCACGGCAACTTGGGTGAGCACCCACAAGTTTCTGAGATATTCGTTTGTTACTGACGTGTCTAGCTGCATGCTTTACTCCCTCTTCGTTTATCTGCACGATGTTGATAGCCTGGCCGTTTATGGTTTAATGTCTAGATGGATCTGGTATGGGAAGGGGACGACACCTTGTAAACCAACTCGGAAGTCGTCACGACAGGGTTTTGATCCGTTTGCTCTGACTCCTCTGGTGGGGAGAGTTTCTCGTTGTACGTTTCTATATATTCCGGTGGCGCCATTGCAACGTGAACCTCCATGTAAAGTGACAAGGACGTTTCTAGTGTAGGTCTAGGGTTCTGGTTGACCTCAGCGCACGATCTCGATACAAATAACTGGGCGAACATACCTATTCGGGTCGGTAATGGAGTCGGGAGGACTGCCTATTGAAGCATCGCAGAGTCCAAAAGAGAAAAAAAATAGGAAGAATCAGACGTTTTTGCAAGCATTAAAAGAATGAAGGACACGTGCAATTGTTTTCGGACCTACCTCGTCGTGTGACCGAGTCGGACGGGGGGCAGCGTTCTCAACGCACGCACGTCGGACCCTTGCTCTCGAAATTTTCGTGCCGGAGGGGTCCACTGGGGATCGGTGCCTCGAGGACGCGATTTGGTATGACAATCGCCAGGGCCCAGGCGCTCGAGTCTCCAGGCAGCTGCGAGCCTACCTGACCTGCGGATTATGGGGAAACAAGGTATGATTCGGTAGATCCATGGTTGACCGCAATTGACGCAGAAAACAGGCTGTCCGGCCCTCGAGGATCCGAGCTCATCGGGCGTGGGAACGTTTGGACAAGTATGACCACCTTGAATTGCGCAGGCTTGGACGGTGACGACCAGGATGGAGGCTCTCTTTTTCAATGTACGGTTCATTTCCTGACATATTGCTGCTGGACTGACAGAATGCGCGCTCCAGATTGACACTGGCTTTCTGGAAGCCATCGTTCGAGGCTACAAGGCCGGCACTCTATCCCAAAACCAGTATGCAAACTTGGCCCAATGCGAGACGTTAGAAGGTAGACGACACAATTTGGAGGTCTTGAACACGCTAATGACTGGAGTATAGACTTCAGAACACAACTGTCAGCTAGCGACTATGGAAACTTTTTGGCCAACGAGCCTCTCCCATTGTCGACGTCGACGATCCAGGACAAGGCAACACAGACCCTCGTTGACCAGTTCAACTATCTCCGCAGCAACTCTGTCCAACCTCTCACTAAATTCCTCGAATACATAACGTGCGTCGCTCTAATCGCGTCTCTCGGGGGGCTGAAACCTAACCACGGCCTGCAGTTATTCCTACATGATCGACAACATTATCCTCCTCATTACCGGAACCCTCCACGAACGAGACACTCATGAACTTCTTGAGCGCTGTCATCCATTGGGTATATTCGAATCCATGCCCGCTCTCTGTGTAGCGACGACAGTGGAGGAGCTCTACCAAAGCGTGCTCGTTGAAACGCCTCTCGGTACGTCACTTGCTAAATCAATATCAAGCCATTTAAACTAAAACGCCGCACCAGCACCCTACTTCCGCGAATGTCTTTCTGCCAACGACCTCGACGACCTCAACATCGAAATCATTCGTAACACTGTCTACAAAGCCTACCTCGAAGATTTCTACCACTTCTGCACCTCTCTCGGCCAACCCACATCGGACGTCATGCAACGCATCCTCGCGTTCGAAGCCGACCGTCGTACAGTCAACATCACTATCAACTCGTTCAACACCGAACTGTCGAAAGAGCAGAGGGCCAAGCTGTTCCCGACGATTGGAAGGCTGTGGCCCGACGGCAACAACCAACTTGCAAAGGCAGATGACATGGAACAAGTCCGAGCGGCCTGCGAGAGCGTATCCGAGTACCGCTCCTTCTTCGCCGATTCCGGAGGTGCGCGTGGTAGCGGCTACGACGAACTAGCCGCTGCTTCTCAACTCGAAGACAGGTTCTTCCGCATGGAGGTGTTCCTGAACAAGCAGGCGTTCTTGCAGCAGTTCCAGTACGGCGTCTTCTTCAGTTATGTCAAGTTGAAGGAGCAGGAGATTAGGAATTTGACGTGGATTGCGGAGTGTATTGCGCAGGATGCAAAGGATAGGATACAGGATTACATACCCATTTTCTAAACTGGATCCCACCCTCCATGTTCTGTTCAGTTGTATTCTATCGTTGCTTATGGACATCGTTCTTTCTTTGACAGACGAGTACTCTGTACTGACCGCTACCCTTCTCAATACGACGCTCGTTGGGATTACTCGTTAGCTCGTCGTCAGTGAGCCGGCTGGCTCAGTAGGCCTAGCCCAAAGGATCGATCGAAATTCGATCCGACAGGCGGAAAGGAGGATAACATGCTCATCTTCCTGTTATCGCCTCTGAACTGCACGCTGAATAAACCGCAAAGCAATCTCCAGAAACCAACAAGCTCGCGTTACTCAAAACATAGTTTGAAAGCCTCGCTCTAGGCCATTAAACGACTCGTGGTCCTCGACGCCTCAGAACTGCGGGCCCCCTCCGATCGAGGCTGACCGACGATACAAAAATAACAAACGTTGGCTGACCCTTTCCTTTGTCTCTGGCTAACGGGCGTGGTTTCGACTCTATTTTTGGCTCACCGTCAGCCCTCTCTCTGGCCCATAAAAGCCGTTCCTTTTCCCTATGGTTTTCCCCATCCCCAGTTCTCTCTTGTCTTCTACTGCCTGCGTTCTACGCCTCCCTCTGCCTACTATCGGTCGCCTGGCTCTCTGCGAGAGAACCAATCGCCATCGCAGTAGTGCTCTTACTCTTGACGGCGTCGGCGTAGACGGTGTAGGGTGCGCATACCTTCCCCGCCCTCGTCGTGCTCAACCCCATACTGACTAACGGCGTCCTCGCCTTTTGGCAGCAGCTCCCGACGCGTCGACCCCTGCGGGGAAGATGTCGTTGTCGTCCAGCATCCTTGTCGCCTCCGTAGTATGTCTGGGTTTGGGGGTGGAGGACGATTGGCCGGGGGACTGACTGATGTACGCTAATACTAGCTTGTCGTGGGCGTTGTCGGGATATGGTATCGGCAGTCGCAGTCGTAGTCGTAGTAGTCGTAGTCTTAGTCTTAGTCGTAGCCGTAGCCGTAGAGGTAGAGTAGACATTGTTCCCCGAGGTGGGTGGGAAGCGCTTTGCGCTTCCTTCCTCGTGCTCCCTTGTCGTGGGCCTCGGGCTTAGGTCGTCGTCCGCAATCGCGGCGACACTGACCAAGAGCACGTAAAACGAGTCGGGTGCGAGGGGGCGGCGCATGCGCAAACTGACGTGTCTATCCCGCCTCTGGCGGGTGGATATAGTCAAGGTTCCTGCCGTTTCCCGATGACCACCCGACTCCCTAAGGGCTGAGTGTGAGGAGACGGTGCATGCGCAAACTGACGTATCTATCCTGCCTCTGGCGGGTAGATATAGCCAAGCTTCCTACCGTTCAATCCGATGACCACCGGCTCTTCCTCGAGGTGGGTGGGAGGTACTCCGTGCCTCCTTCCTCGTGCTCCCTTGTCGTGGGCCTCGGGCTTGTAGGTACTCGTCTGCAATCGCGGCGGTACCGACCAAGAGCACGTTAAATGAGTCGGATGCGAGGGGGCGGCGCATGCGCAAACTGACGTGTCTATCCCGCCTCTGGCGGGTGGATATAGCCAAGGTTCCTGCCGTTTCCTGATGACCACCCGACTCCCTGAGGGCTGAGTGTGAGGAGACGGTGCATGCGCAAACTGACATGTCTATCCCGCCTGCGGGGATAGATATAGCCAAGCTTCCTACCGTTCAATCCGATGACCACCGGCTCTTTCCCCGAGGTGGGTGGGAGGTACTCCATGCCTCCTTCCTCGTGCTCCCTTGTCGTGGGCCTCGGGCTTGTAGGTATTCGACCGCAATCGCGGGCGATGCCGACCAAGAGCACGTTAAACTTGTAGTACCAGTAGTCGTAAAGTAGACCTGAGTACTGAGTCGGGTGTGAGGGGGCGGCGCATGCGCAAACTGACGTGTCTATCCCGCCTTTGGGGGTAGACATAGCCAAGCTTCCGGCCGTTTCCCGGTGACCACCCGACTCCCTAAGAGCTGAGTGTGAGGAGACGGCGCATGCGCAAACTGACATGTCTATCCCGCCTGTGGGGGTAGATATAGCCAAGCTTCCTACCGTTCAATCCGATGACCACCGACTCTTCCCCGAGGTGGGTGGGAGGTACTCCGTGCCTCCTTCCTCGTGCTCCCTTGTCGTGGGCCTCGGGCTTGTAGGCAGTCGTCCAGTTAGCGATAGCTGGCGCTGCCGACCAAGAGCACGTAAAATCGTAGTAGGGCGAAGATGTATTAGTAGTCGAGATAGGATCAATAGACAGATATCTTCATTCAAGACTCGGGGTTGAGGAGCCCTGGGTCGACGTTCGAGTTCAGACTTGGAATTGATCTGGTCGAACGGAGGCCTGTTTCTCAGGATGGGCTGCCGATGGGCCGGCTGGCGCAGTGCCTTGGTTGGATCCAAGGCTCAGAAGCGACCTCATCGTCGTCTAATACATACAAGAATGAGGATAGTACAAGGCGTAGTAATTTGATTTTAATGAAGTACATCTATAATACATAATACAGTAGGGTATGTGAACGAAGTCCATGGGTATGGGTATGCAGAACGAAGAAAAATCTAGTAATACAGGTCATAACGTCGCGGTCGTAGTAGTAGTCGTAGCAGCAGTAAACGGAACACCTATAGTGCATAGCACATAGTGTTAATATCAATTAGTTCGCCACAGCGCTCGCAACGAACGCATTAAAGTTATAGTTCTTCGGGCTCCCCTGGAACGTAAACTGTTCAGGTGTAGGAGCCAACTCGACGACGACCTTTCCATCTCTCTCGATAACACCCTTCATGATCCCTCCAGGGGTGATGGGGATCGAGAGTTTGGATACGCCGGCCGGTACGTCGAATGTCTTTTGGGAGTTCGCATCGGGGTTGTTTGAGGTGGTTAGAGTGACTTTGGCGGGTGCGGTTGTGAGGACGACTGCCCAGACGGCGTCTTCGGTCAGTTCAAAGTTGGTAGGTTGAGGGACGGGGTCGGGGCTCTGGGCGGTGGCGGAGTGAGGTCGTGACCACATGTAGATTTGGTCTTTCTCGATGGTGGGGAACTGCCCGGTTTTGAAAGCTGTAGCGTAGTATTTGGTCAAGCCGAGCCATGCTAAAGGATCGTATAAGGTATGTGAGAACACACTCCAGGGTGAAACGATGAAGGGAAGACTCACCAGTATGGTCCATGCCGTCGGTCCAAGACTCACTATCAGGTTGGTCGCCCTTAATGGGTCCAATGTAGTGAGACTCGCCGTAATCGTTCCAGGTCAAAACCTGGACGATGTCAAGTTGGTCTCGAGAGTTGATGATAGATTCCCAGCGTTTAGAGTAGAGATGTTGGTCAGACAGGAAGATAAACTGCACAACGAAGAGTCAGCATGCGAAATTTTCCAAGGGAAGAGAAAAACCAAAGAGTAACTCACGTTCTTGTTAAAGGAATTAGCTCCATAGTGGGTAAAGAACCAGGGAGAGACGGCAGCCATATAGACAGGCTTGACCTCTTCTCCGTCTCGCTTCCCAAGAGATGCTGATAGGGCCTTCAAAGCGTTAAGGTGCTCAGTATCGGTATCAGTCGATCCGATGAATTTGCTCAGAGCTTCTTGTAGCTCGGCTTCAGCCGAATCGCCTCCAGCGCTTGCGGTAGAGAGGACTTGGTTGAGAGGTTTCCTCAAGAGACCGCCTCTCTGACTTTCTTCCTTGACGCGGTTGGCTACCTCGTTCAAGAGGTCTTTGGCGAAGTTTGTGGTAACTTTGATTGGCCAGCCAGAGTTCCACTGCGGTCATGAGAAAACGGTAAGGGATATGAAAGCTGAGATAACGTTTGCACACGTACGTTGAAATCACCATCCATAACTCCGTTGAACGACCCAAACCTAGCAGGGTCGATGAAGAACGAAGGCACGAAGTAGATTTTGCCTTGCAACTCAGGATGCTGAGTGAACTGCGTCTTCCAAGCATATTCAACGCCGCCTTGTCCGAACTGGCAATTCTCTCCAGCAAAAGTGGAGACGAAAGCGCGGTTGTCGTATTTAAGTTGATTAGGGTGGTCGACATGGGCTAGGACGAGTTTGCGGAGGTACTGGGCGTTCTCGGCAGAGTTGCACGGAAGAGAACTAAATAAAACAGAGTTAAGGTTAAAACGGGCTCGTTGGGAAGAGGAAGGAAAAGGGACATACGCCATATCCAGAGACAAAAAGAGCTTGAAGTCAAGCTTCGATTCGAGAGCAGCTTGGTACCTATTTCACGTATCCACGTTAGAACTTCCGGCCAGAAAAAGATAAGCTGGTTAGAGAAACTTACGCATCGGCAATACGATCTGGCTCCCATTCATCTCGACCAGTATTCAAAGCGAACCCATCAATACCGGATTCATGGGCAAGCTTAACATCTTCGAGCCAGTCTTCCTTCTTGTATGGGAAAGTATTCCCAACCATGTGGTGAGCTACAACCCATTTCTTCGAGCCATCGGCCGGAGGAGTCTGTTGGGGTTGTTGGGATGAGGTCGGAGTCGTCGAAGTCGAGGTAGAGGTGGTACTGGTGGCGCTTGAGGAGGTAGTCGTAGAGGTCGAGGTAGAAGAGGTCGTAGTAGATACAGACGTAGAAGTAGAGGTCGTCGAAGTCGTGGTAGTCGATGCTGTCTCCGTGGGCTTGGGTCGAAGAGTGACCACAAATCCAGACGGTTCAAAAATTATAGAAGTAGAGGTCGTAGAGCTTTCTTGTCGTGCTTCATAATGGCGCTTTCCGACAGAAATCACAGGCCGTTCGGAGGTTGGGATACTGATGCGTCGAATGGGAATTGCGAGGGCGTTAACGAGCCCGGTAAAGACCGCGAGGAAGTAGAGAGCGAGAGCAAGGCTTTGCATGTCGAAGTCGTTGATGTCAGTTAAAGTTGATTTAGATAGATTAAATGTCGTCGAGACGGAAGGAGGAAGAAGAAGAAGAAGAAAAGTCCTTCAACAGCCTTCAAGGCGCCGGGGACGAGAGGTGAAGGGGAAAAAGATGTAAAGCTGACAAAAAGCGACGAACTGTGAGATAAAAGAATCTCACCTATATCTAGTTTTCCGGAGGGTAGTTTGCACGCCAATGTAGGGCCATTGTACTCTGTCATCGCTTCTCTGAACAATAGCGCTCGTTGATAGCAACCATTGCCCGCGTTGAACAACACATAGCCAAATACGGCCGAGTCCCTTTGTTTGGCTACCATATGGTGACCAAACATCGGCTCTTCGGCACTTTTTGTCCCTTCCCGCCCTCCCGTCAATGCCTGAACTTACGGAACAGTGCAGTGGTGACAGTGATGTCCGACTTGCCGGAACGGAAGGTAGTCGACGCGGAGGCGTATTATCGAGTCTGAGGGTCGAGGACGATGGAGAATATCCCGAATTGTAGTAGTGATGCATTGTGGGCTAGCGAGGAAGGAAAAGGAGGTTGGCACATACACCATCTCCTTTTAAAGTCGCGATAGGGCTGATATCTATGTATTATTGTGCGGTATATGAATATGATGCAATAGAGCTAATGTGTCTATTTCTTTTGAACCTGCGACTGAGCAGGTCCGCCGAACAATCCAGCAGCAGCAGTATCAGCAGCGGTCTGAGGCGAAGTTCCCGTTGGGATGGCAGAAGCTTCCTGTGCAGGTGGTGTCGAAGGAGCAGCAGGTGCAGGCTCTGGCACAGACTCTGAGGGAGCAGCGGCAACGGGCTCTTCCTTGACGGGTTTCGGCGTAACCTCAACTTCAGCGGCGGCAGGGAGAACACCCTCGGCTGCCAATTCCTTCTTGACTTTCAAGAGCTGCTTCCTGCGCTCTCGCGCCAAATTCCTTCCCTTCGTTTGGAAGACGTCAAACTTCTCATGAGCCTTGATGAAAGCAGCGCGTTGCAGTTTCAAGAGGTGCCTGTCTTGGACAACTTCTTGGTGCTCAGCGACGAGCTTGACGGCACCCTCGTATGCGATGCGGCGTTCATTCATGATGACCTTAATCCGGGCCATGGTTTTTCGGCACTATGTACAGTAAACAAGGCCGAGGGTAAGTAACGGTGGTGTTGGGAGAGAGAAGGCAAGCAGGAACGTACGTGTCCAGCCATAGCCGAGTGCGTTTGGAGAGGAATCGTAATTCCAGCTTTACGCGCTTCTTCTTTTTGCGTAACCAAAAGGTTTCGTTCGCGGAGGGTGATATACCACAAGGTATGCAGGTCCTTGAAACTCTTTAACCGCAATTCCGAAGCTCTCCATGCACGACCTGTGAAACACAATATAATACAGAGTTAGTCATCACCATTACAGCGAGCGACAGAAGGGACGAGAGAGAATTAAAGGAGAGCAGAACGAAGAACGAAGGAACCTAACAACTCACCACTAATCTCCTTCCTCGGAGCCTCGACAGTCTCATAGGCATCCTCTCCCTTCAAGCTGCCATCCGCCTTCCTCCTAAAGAAGCCCCACAGTCCATGGTCCTCCCTCACAGGCACCTTGCCCTTCTTCCACGAACCATCCGCGGTATTGCTGGCATCCGTGAGTTGTCGCGCTTCGGCGGATATAGGCTCGTTCGTTGCTTGCGCAAAGCCTCTTCTCGGTGTCGACGAGAAAGATTTGAGTACTGTGGTGTGCTTAAAGCTCCCCCGAGTGATACGGCAGTAGATGGACATGGTCGCTGTGCGGAGAATTACACGAGCCCAACACGGCGCTGGAGTTGTCGTCCGGAACGCGATCAAAAATTCGCTGACGCCGCATTGTTTGGCACGGGACATTGGACCAAACTCGAGCTACGCGGTGAATTCGGGCCGCGGGCGCTTACTTGATCGATGATCTAGAGACAGAAGGCGACGAATAAATGGTCCCAAACTTCTCTACGGAGAAAAGAGAAGCGGGAGATCGACACTGATCACATCTCTTTGCCCTATCTTGGCCACCAGGGTGAGGTAAACCTGCATGTCTGCCCAAGTATCTTCGATTTGATTCTTGGCCATTGAATTGTTGGTTCGATTGGATGCGGTATTGGGCAGTTAGTAATAAGTTAAATTCGGTTGACACTAAAAGTACAAAATATTTGGTCCATTTGTCTATTCACACGCACTAGGTCATCAAGCTATAGTTCGCTACTGTATGGTTACGAGGAAAAACGGAAACCTTTACGCAAGGATCAACCTGTAGCAGTCGTCGAAGCAGTTAGCGATGTCAGACGAACAAACAGAACATGATGATGTGCTTACCGGCCATAGATTCAGATTGAACGCTTCGGTGTCAAGCAGCACGTTGTGCTTCCTACACGTCTCTTCAAGTTCCGGGTAATCCGCGATAGTCGTCGTCTTCGCATTGCAATAAATCGACCTCAAATTCGGATATTTCTTCACCAAATTAATCACCGTCTTCAAACTCGTATACTCTGGCACCACAGTGACGTTGAAGATGGAGAGATGGTAGAATGAGGGGGGGAGAGGAGGGAAGGTGAACAAGCCAGGTATATTCAGCAGTATCAACTCTTCGAGGTTGACGCACATTCTGAGGAGGTCGACAGAAATGTGGTTGAATGTCATCAGGCGCAATGACCGGATGTTGGGGCAGAAAGGGGTCAAGATTCGTTTGATCTCTAATCCGATTGCATCGCGCAGCTCCAGTATCCTGAGAGACTCGAGGGAGGAGCTGAGGAGCCATCGAAAAGTTTCGGGAGGGGGGTTACGTGTGAGACGGAGTTCGTAGAGACGGGCATTGCAGGCGTGACCTGGGATGGGATAGCGTGCGGTCTCTGAGCCGATCCAAAGGAATTCGAGGGTGTCAAGTACGGACATCAGTTGGTGCAACCGTAAAGACTGGACGCCGAATTGGTTAATTCGGAGCGAGCGAAGGGGGAGGGTCCGAGATTGGGCAAGCTGGCGTAATCTGAGAATGAAGGGGTCGGTGAAGGATTCTGAACCAGGTGAATGGGTCCTAAGCTCGTATAACGAGTGGCAACGGGTCAGAGCATTGAGAATCGCATCGCCGAATTCATCCTCTGTTATGCCGAGCTTGGGCAAAGATATCTCGATGATTCGAATATTTTGAAGGAGGGAATCATGTCTTTGGCTGACTTCCGGTCCCTTGAAGAAGGTTTCCAGAAATGAGTGAGTCACGAAAACCGATCTGAACAGCAATGTTTGGGCTGGCCGGTTCCAAGTGGAGTTGACAAGGCAACAGGAGAGAAGGGTCTTGTAGTCGGGAGTTTCGTCCTGCACTCCACTACTTTTGTAGCTGTAGTAGATCTCGCCTAAGACAGACGGTATAATGTCCACCGGTAAATCAACCATGCTGGGGAATCAAGTGTTAGCAACTGTGGAGCCAAATGAATAATGGTTGCTTACATCGTGTCGAGAATAATTTGTGTGACTGGAGGAAGTTAACGGGAGGGGGAGCTCGTCTTCCTTGAGGTAGATATAGATTACAACATGGCAGGAACCGAGGACCCTGCGCATGCGCTCGCAGCGACTGTGGGTGACGTCGCCTGCTGTGCAATCGCGGGTGCGACACGTGACAATGACAAATTTGTGACAGTTCGTGTTTCGCGAGTCACAGGCGCGTTCGGCGCCGTCATTTAGCTCAGTGTCGTCGCTGTCAGTGGTCGTCAAACTCTGACTCCCCCAAGTGTCTCCCATCCAGGGGTATAAAACCCTCAGGCACGGCTAGCAGCCGCCATTATTCACCATGGCACACCTGAACAAGCTCGCAATCCGTGGTATTCGTTCATTCGACGACAAGCAAATATCCGTCATTGAATTCTTCTCCCCTGTAACCGTCATCGTTGGCCATAACGGTAGCGGAAAGACGACTATCATCGAATGTCTAAAGTACGCGACGACGGGAGAGCAGCCCCCAAATACGAGAGGTGGTGCCTTTGTCCATGACCCCAAAATGGCCAATGAGAAGGAGGTGAAAGCGCAAGTCAAGCTGCGGTTCCACGCAGCGAACGGGACAAGGATGTTGGCTGTGCGAAATCTGAGTGTTACGGTCAAGAAGACGGCTGGTCTGACTATGAAGACGCTGGAAAGCATCCTTGCGTTGGCGGATAGCAATGCAGAACAGGGCGGAAAGGTGAGTTTGAGGCATCGTTAACAACTATTCTCTCAGCTAATAGACAACAGAGAGGTGTCATATCTACCAAATGTGCTGAAATGGATGCCGAGATACCTCAACTACTTGGAGTCTCCAAAGCCGTCCTCGAAAATGTCATTTTCTGTCACCAGGAAGACTCCTACTGGCCTCTTGCCGAGCCGTCCATTCTCAAAAAGAAATTCGACGACATCTTCGAAGCTACAAGGTAACGAATAATACCCTTTCTCAGGAACCGCACTAACACCGAATATAGGTACACTAAAGCTCTGGACAACATCAAAAACCTTCGCAAGGAACGAGTTGCGGACCTCAAAGCAGAAAAGGAACGTCTCCTCGGTCTATCCCGAGAGAAACAGCACCTCGACAAACTCAAAGGCCGTGTCAAGGACGCCACAGCTAACATCGCTGCCAAGGAAGTAGAATATGACACCTCGAAAGACGAGTTTGATCGCGTTGCAGAGGAGAACCGCAAGTTCTACGAATACAACAGCAAGTTCAGAGAAATCTACAAGGACGTAGAGAATCTCGAACAGATGAAGGCCCGGCTGCAAAGAGACCTTCAGGAAGCGCGGGATGGTAACTTTGAAGAACTCCCTGGTAAGTGTCGCTCTTTTGTTTAGGCAATGCGGTAGTTTGTCTGACCGGGGAACCATAGAAACGGATGAGGAGTTGAAGGCACGACTGGACCAGTTTGATCAATTTATCGAGGCGCAGAAACAGACTCTGCGTCGAGAGGAGAGGAGAAAGCAGGACATAGAAGACGAAATTGCCAACTTCCGAGACCAACTCAGTGAACTGCTGTCAGCCAAAGGACAGTTGTCTGCCGAAGCAGAGGTAAAACATAACTTCAATCTGGTACTGTGTAGTGTGCTAACAAGGCGTCTATAGCAACAACGCCAACGGATCGGTGAGCGAGAACAAACCATCCGTGAGATAAGCAAGCAACATAGCATGCATGTTGCTGGAAGCCAGAGTCTGGAAAGGGACCAAGTTGTCGAGTTCATGTCCCGTATCGTTGAGATCCAGCGAAGACACAGGACTGAATTCGAGAAGCTTCAGGTAGGTATCCCTTCGCTTTTTTTGTGAGATATATCCTGATCCCTATCCCAGGGAGATTTGAAGGAGAAACGAGAAGAGTACAACGCCAAGGTCCGCAAACTGGAGAATGAGTCTCAAAAGTACAAAACTCAACGGCAAACGTATCGCGATAACTTGGTACATATCATTCCGTTTACCGTGGCTCCTAAAATTGATTGGTTCTCTTGCAGCAAGAGCGCCAAAACTCAATCCGTAGGTTTGACCGAGAGCTCGAAGGGCAGACCACTATCCGTTCCGAGCTTCAATCTACCCAAGAGGAGCTAGAGGAGAAAAGGAACCGTGTCGAGAAATTCAAGAAAGACATTGCCTCCAAGAACTTCGACGAGCAGCTCCACGAGAAAGCCGAGCAGTCGCGGAAGCTCGAGGAAGACAGAGAGGCGCTCTTGAAAGAGAACCAGATGCTGAACATGCAAGCTGAGTCGCGAGCGAACTTGAACCTCAAGAGGACGGAGGTGAAGACGAAGACGCAGGAGATCCAGTCAACGTATGTGACGGTCGCCTGGCATCCCGTATCTCCTCTTTTATTTACTTCTCTTATCCACCGCGGTATAGGATTAAAACGATCTCCTTCAAGTTTGAAGAACTGACCAGTCGCCAGCCGAAGCCTGATGCAATTGAGGAAGAAATCGATACTCTTCTGCGGTATGATAATCTAGACTTGACCTTCCCAATATCTATTCTGACAGACACATACCCTTCTAGTACCAAGGAAGACGAGCAGGAAGAGGCGGACCGTGACGCTACGGCGGCCAACTCTTCCCTCCATAGCTTGGAAGCAGCTATTAGCACCCTGAAGACGCAGATCTCTGCAAAGCAGCGCGAGGTCAAAGGTTCGCATTCCATCTTTTGCCTCTTTCACACTCGGTTCAAGTTCAATTTCTTCAGAGCACGAAGGTAAAATCCGGGAGGCCATTGGAGGGGCGGATGGTGATGGGTTCACCAAGCTCGAGGATGCTATCAAGGAATCAATAAGTGAACTGGAGACCTTGAAAAAGTAAGTGGTATATCACAGTTGTAGTACGACAGGCCCGGGTCACTGACGATATATGCATGTATGAAGTCAGCAAAATAGCTCGCTCGGCTCGTCAAGCGTCTACACCGCTATTCTCAAAACTGGGAAACAGAAGAAGACGTGCTTGGGCTGCAATCGTTCTCTCGACGATGACGAACTCCCAGAATTTGAGAAATACGTACGTCTTTCCTTCCTTCCTTTAGACCTTCAATCCACCCATAATTTGTTGTGCGGCCTTCTGACTCTAAACTGATGTCGAATATAGGTCTCCAACCTGATGAAGAAACAAACCAAAGACCCTGAAGCGATCAAGAAGGAGATTGAGGAGTGGCAAAACCAAGCTGACTGGTTGGCCGGTCTCAGGCCAAACGACGTTGCTCGAGATCAATTGATCAATAAGGAGATTCCTGCGCTGAAAGCTGAGCTGGCAGAGAAAGAGGAACAGCGCCCTAAGCTCGTGTCTCAAGCGGAGGAAGTAAGCCTATTTCATATCTCTATTTGCCCTTTTTCTATTAGCGTCTGCAGGTAAGCTGACGATGCACAACAGCTGGCAGATAAACTCGACGAACTCAAGCAGTTGGTCAAGTCCACTCTGAGTCTTAAGCAGCAAGTAGGAACTCTTACCACCTTGAGAAAATCAATAGAGAAGACGGAGAGCGAGATTAGCGACCTTGAGACGGAGCTGTCGACGACAGGAAGTACGAAGACGGTGGCCGACGTTCAGAACGAATTGAACAAGATCTCTATGGAAATGTAGGTCCCCACCTCCTTATTTGGTTTCGACGCTGGTTCTCACCATGGATTTTTTTAGTCGGACGATCGAAAAGGAAAGGCAGAGTGTTTTGGCGGATAGAGATCGCCTGCAAAACGCTCTCCGTTCGTTCGAGTCGAAGTGCCATCAGCTTGAATTGGAAGAGCAGAAATTGCTGAGCAAGTCGAACGAGATGAATGCGACCTCGGAGAGGTTGGAGCAAGCGAAAAAGGAGGTTACATCTCTGTCTGCTCAGATCAAGGTGTGTGCTTTCAGCAACCTCTCTCTCATTTAAGACCCTTGATACTGAGGCTAGTTGACAGGAACTGGACACGAAGATTGGAGAAGCTCAAGGTCCCATCCAGATTTTGGAGAATGAATTGCAGCAGCACGAGGATGACTTCAATGCCAAGATTAACCAGTGCCAAAGCCGTCTTCAAGATCTCAACATGAGCGTTGACAAACTTCAGAACATGAACAAGGCTATCGAAAGGTAGTCATCCATACTCTTTCCCAATACCGATTACTGACACCCACTCAAAATAGATATGTCAAGGAAAGAAAAGCCAGAGATCTGGACGAATGCGTACTCAAGATTCGACAATGCGAAGAAGAGCTCGTAGCAACTGAAAAGACGCTCGAAGACTGCCGAGACAAAGTTAAGGGCATCGAGCGAGAAATCAGCGAATCCGGCGCGTCGAACACCAACCTCCGAGAGAACCTCCGCGTTCGAAAACTGCAGAAAGAAATTGTCGAGATTCAGGCAAAGATTGATCAGTTCGATGTTGAGGAGGCTGCTAGAGCCAAGAGGAACTTTGAGACTCAATGGGCGAAGAGACATGGTGAGGAGAACCGGTTGAAGGAGGCGGTACGTCCACTTTCAATGTGTATTTGCTCTCGTGATCTCATGAGGTTTGTAGTATACTCTCCTGGCTGGTGAACTCAGCTCCATGCGCACGCAGCTCAAGGATTTGGAGGGCGACTTGAAGGAGTTCAAGGACACCAACAAGAACTATACCGAGCAGCTGATCAGAGTCAAGGTTGGAACCATTTACATGAGTTTCACTCCCCGGTATAACTGATTTTACTCTTTCTCCAGGTGTCTGACATGGCGAACAACGACCTGGAGAAATATGCAAAGGCTCTGGACAAGTAAGTTTCCTCCAGGCGCGGCTCTTCGAGGACGGGCTGTTGACTGACTGTTGGATAGCGCCATCATGAAATACCACGGTCTCAAGATGGAGGAAGTCAACGATACGATGAAGCATCTCTGGAATAAGACGTACCAAGGCACTGACATTGACGGTATCAAGATCAAATCCGACGTCGAGGGTGGTGCTTCAAAGCGGTCTTACAACTACAGGGTCAGTTTCATCTCTCCAGTCCTGACTGTTCGATGTCGTATTGAAATTTGTTCCCGACCAGGTGGTCATGACGAAAGATCAAGTCGAGATGGACATGCGTGGTCGATGCTCTGCCGGGCAAAAGATGTTGGCGTCCATCATCATTCGGTTGGCACTGTCAGACTCTTTCGGACAGAACTGTGGTATTCTTGCCTTGGACGAGCCAACCAATGCGCTTGATACTGAGAATATTGATGCCCTCGCTGAGAGTCTTGTCGAGTAGGTGGTTTCTTGGTCTCTTCGTTCTATAGTGCTAATGAAGTCGTTTCAGTATTATCAACGAACGAAAATCGCACTCGAACTTCCAGCTCATCATTATCACTCACGACGAAGGTTTCTTACGGAAACTGGGTCAGGCTGATGTTATGGAGTATTACTGGTACGTTGTCCTGCACGTTTTACCTGCAGTGGCCCTAATTGCATTCTCTTCTTACCCTTACAGGCGTGTTTCTCGGGATGCTAGGCAAAAGTCTGTCATTGAACGACAACGCTTTAGGTGAATGGACTCTATTGGATTTCTTCCCTGGTTCTTTCTTTGTTTCTCGGTTGTCATACATTGCCCATGCTATTCCGTCGCGTCTTGCTATCTGATGTACATTTGCACTGTTACTATATATAAGTTATTCACACATCTCGGCCCTTTGACATGCTCTTGGCGTGCCCGTCAGGAATCTATTCCCCATCCCAAGCTTGCTCGACAAATAAATGACTCATCGGCGCTCGGAAGTTGTCCATGTCCCCCATATTTCCCGAAGTCTAAATCTACCCCTTGGTTCTTGATGGACGTGATATGTCTTGGTCACCCCCAGTTTCAACTTGAAGCCTTGAAAACCCGGAATCCCATCGGAAAAATCGCCAAGCCACGACCATCCTTCCTCGCAGCAGAGTTCAAACGATTCTGGTACGACATCTTCTAGTGTCTTCCCCGAATCCCTTCCCCCAAGCACGGGGTATCATCACGAGGACACTTTTATGTCCAAAGTCGTAGTCGTAATCTGCTTCGAAGCCCCAAGCTTGCTGTTCAGAATCTCAATCTCGGCATGCTGTTCGACTTGACGCTTCGCCTGAGCATTTGGACCCCATCCCACACGTCCCTCCATCCACGGTCCAGCACCGCTCAAATGGCACCCACCGTGTTCAGCACACGTGCACTTGCCTCCGAGGGTGCTGGGCAAATTCTCTTCATCAATGAGTTCGAGAAGGACCTTCGCGTAATCACTTCCTAGGATGTCAACCTTTGCGGCCGTTTCTTTGGATATCCAAGGTTTGATCATGGCCCAGATCATAGTGAATGATGACGGTGCGTTAACGATTGCGAGCTGGCCCATACTGTGATTGTGAAATGACAGACGCAATGCCCAACGTACATGAGTGAATAGTCCTTTTGTAGAAGGCGGCCGAATGGTGCACGTACGTTTCGGGATAGTAATCTTGAGACACTTGGAAAGCGCTGCGGACCAGTGACTTCATTTGCCAAAACTGATTGAATCTGGTTTTGTGGCGTACGGCAACGCGGAAAGAGCGAAGTTTGAAACGAGATGGATGAAAAAAATAGACAATTGAGTCTGACTGCGCACTGTACGGAATGAAACGGGCACGAAAAACTTACGAAAAACCTTTGAGATCCACGATGACGAATGTTCCACCAATGTGTTTTCCAGCAGCTCGGCTGCATGCTGGGAGTACCTCTCTCGGGAGCTAGTATATGATCGGCGTTAGAGTTCGGGCAAAGAAAAAATGCTAGGCGTCGGGGAATGGAGTGATAAACTTACAAGCTCACAGTTGACAAGGAATGACTGCCAGTGGCGCTCCGGCGTACAGACTTTGTATAACCTTCGAACGTCCATTCCACCGAAAAAGTGGACATTCAATGGTCGGCCTTGCTTATCGGTCTGTGGCAAAATGCTCAGTTTTCGGATCCAGGAAGCATACGAAAGCATGTTAGCTGACTTTATGAAACCACATGGGCCAGCAGTCAAATATAGCATTGCGTTCGGGGAACTAGGACACAGGATGGTGAGATGGAGGCCCGAAAGATCGCAAGATTAGACTTACATCGAATGGGTCAATTCTGCGATAGAGTTCGTCGATCCCAATGTTTTCGACATTATTTCTCCAGTTGTAGCAGTCTTTGAACATCTGCTTCGAGTGCTGCAGGTCAAATTTACGAGCTTTGAGGAATCTTCTGCAAAAACGTCAAGGTCCTGTCTGAGCTGGGGGAACGGGGTAAAGTATAAGAAATAACGAACAGTAAAGTTTCATCGTCAGTGCCAATAGAGTCGCCGTCCTGCAGGAGACCCTCGGCAACAAGGTCTGACCTGAATTTTTCGAGGATTTCGGTTTGGTTTGGGTGCGAAGCCATGTTGGGACTTGAAGGAAACTTGGATGTAGAGCGGATTGAATGGAAGGTCTGGAAGGTAGGGCTGTGGGATTGGTATCAAAACATAGAATTGCTAGGGTTAAAAGCAGGCTGTTCACATTCATATCGGGGCGTTTATAAGATAGCGCATGCCCGGTGCCGGATGACTTGCATACGAAGAGTTGCGGCCGTGGAGATGAGATGACAAAGGTGCTGACACAAAACAGGGTACGCAACAAACGATCGCAGCTGGTCCCTGGGTTCTTTGCCTCGAGGGCTTATGTCGGGCCATTCCGGTAGCCTCCTGAGAGCTGAAGCAGATGTTTTGAGTCATTCGAGCGCCCTTCGCGCTCCCAAAGACTACTGCCCAAGCCCTGAATTGATTGCCAAGGCACCGACAATACGTCAGGACGGTGACATCATCATCCAATTTCCGGCGCGTGGGAATGACAAAACTTCCGAGCCGACGGCAAGCAAGCCAGTGTTCCTCCGCGCTACCCGTCTACAGTGTCAGGTTCACTTGAAGCCCATTTAATCCAGCACAGAGCTGTTTAGGGGTGCTCACTGCCAAAATCACGGTCCTGAAAAGTACCTGAATGACGCAAACGATATCCTATGCGATATCAGAGTCGTCAATGTTAACCTCATGCCAACGAGTAAGCGTACGATCTATGCACGAACTCGGTATTTGAGAGCTCAAATCAAGGCGTGGAAGATCGAGGTGCTGGTAGAAGTGGAAGTGGTTCTTGAGGGGAACGATGACAACAAGAGGAAGGAGATGTCACCACCGACTTTGAAGTTGTTTGGCCCGGCTTAGTCCTGGGCGAACTTCTTCCACGTCCGTCAAGCATGCAGTGCGACCTGCCGTTAGTTCAAGGTGAGTGCTGCAAACACGACATTGCTATTTATCAGGCCAGAAAGATTGGACACATGTGGGGTTTGGCGTAAATTCTTCAATTTCTTGGTAGGAAGAAGCGTCCTCAATTTGACCTCGTTCACATACGAGTCCGAATCGCAGACGTCGGTTTGATGTGCATGTTTCCACTCAAACATGCCCCCGGGTGACCGTACCGCACCAGTGCACGGCTCCACATCCGAGGGCGAGAACTGTATTCTTCGTCCTTCACAGAAGTTACGCCACTCGTAGCCATTGATAACGACTGTATGGATCGGACGCTGGCACCATCGGGCATGCTTATTGTCCAGTTTTCTATGATACCCGCCACTCCGCGAATCACGATAAGTTCACTCTGAATGGAACGTTATCGAGCACGCTTTTAATCGCGGAGTGGCATCATGTACAGATTCACGTTTCAATCTATTCTTAGGTACTTGCACGTCCTAACAGGTCTTTACGTTCAGTACGTGCCTCCATTCTCTTGCCTTCCGAACACTGATCTTAGCCCAAAGTGACTTACTTAGAACGACTGGTAAAGGCATCGATTTCTCAGCATAGAACACTCGTCAATTTCGAACAGGAAGAGTGAGCAAAGAGTGAGGAATACGAGTTCTTCCACCCCGGAACTTTTACCCCATGACACGACCTGATTGAAGAAGCCACCTACCAGTGGAACGGAACCAGTGGCGGAGACCTTGCTCAAGCCCCAACTCCAAGCCCAGCCAGCCTTCCTCTCGGGCCGCTTTATCGACCACTGCTCACGATCAGTAGAAGTTCTAGTAGGGTATCGAATAGTGAGTCAATATCAAAGCCACGCTCCTCTGATCGTCCACTAACCGTTGGTGGATCGTCTCTTTGTTAGATGTGACCCATTGCCTATATAAGGCTTTGCATGAGCTCCATTGGTGTCTGATTGGTACCGGTCATGGCGCAATACTCAGAGTACTTTACGCCAACGTTACCAACAGGATCATACCCCCAAGTTGTGGACTTTGACGTCGACGCTTTAAATCAAGCTATGGACCTGAACACACGCTCCCCTGGCTCCCTATCTTCCTTTCTCTCAAGGACAACCTTACTCAGGGCTCAGTTCCTAGGTTAACCTAAATGTCTACAAAGGCTCCATCGGAGAAGGGCTCGCTCTCGACCAAGGATAAGGATGACTTTAACACTCCAGAGGATAGGAAACTCGTCAGGAAGGTTGATCTTCGGTAAGTCGGCCAGCTTCTCGATCTACTTACCCTTGAATGAGTTCCATGCTAACGATGTATAAACTTGTTTGTATTGAACATAAAGGTTGCTACCGATTTTAACTTTGCTGTACCTGCTAAGTTTCTTGGATCGGTGAGCTTCATCCTAATCCTTATCATTCTTACCATAAGCGCGTCTGACCATGTGCGTGTGGGTCATGCTGCTAGGTCAAACATTGGGAATGCAAGGTAAGAAACTTCATTTGTTACTACGCATTGGGGCATGGGACCATCGTTAACGAATTGGGGGTCAGAATCATTGGTCTTATCGATGTAAGCTTTCGAATTCAATCATAGTCAAGGTCTCGAGGTGCTTATTCGAAACCAAATCAGGATCTCCACATATCACCCCCAGAATACAACACCGCTTTAGCCCTATACTTCGTTTCATACGTTCTTTTCGAGATCCCTGCCAATGTAAGTAAGATTTCCCCCTCCCCGCTCGCCTCACCATGTCGCGATTGTTGATTGACTCTTGAACCCTCTTTCTCCAGATAATGTAAATGATCATCGCGCTTAAGGTGGCTGCTTCTTGACGATTTTTGATTCATATTCCAGTTTGAAACGATTCGATCCCCAAATATGGCTTCCAACTTTAACCCTCTTTTGGGGGAGTGTTACTGTCGCTCAGGGCTTTGTCACCAACAAGGCAGGGTTGTTTGGGATTCGCTTTTGTGAGTAACTTCTCTCCAAATCAGATCATTCGTTTCAATTTTGGTGCTAAATACTATGGGGTTTTTAGTACTCGGTGCTGCGGAAGCTGGCTTGTTCCCTGGGGTCATATACGTGTTTTCAGTCTATTACAGAAGGCATGAAAGAAGTTGGAGGGTCGCTATCTTCTTTGGAGGTGCAGCGTTGGCAGGAGCATTTGGTGGTACGTACTGCTCGCGTATTTCATGTATCAAATTCCTTCAAACCGTAATTGAAAGGTATCCTTGCGTGGGCGATTGGGAATATGGAAGGTACTGCGGGCCGACGAGGATGGTCATGGTTAGTCGGACACTCCGCAATTCACTCGCTTTCCATTCAGAGTGACTAACGAGACGATAGGATTTTCATCTTGGAAGGTGTGATCACACTTGCCTTCGGCCTCTTCGCCTATTTCGTCGTGCCAACCTGGTCACATAAGGCCAAATTCGTATGTCATTAATATCCCCCATCCCGACTGACTCACACACTCATTTCAATGAACTCATTTCAATTTCATTGATTCGAATTCAAACACTCTGTAGTTGACATCATCTGAGAAGGAACGTCTACTGGCACGTCTAGACGCAGATTCGGATGCCGCGCTCATTGAAAAATTCCAATGGAAATACGTCAAACAAGCTCTTACGGATCACCTCGTCTGGGGATACGCGTTTCTCTTCCATGGCTTTGCCTTTGTCCTTTATTCCCTCAGTCTATTCATGGTAAGAATGATCGGCGTCTTTCATATCATCATATGGTGGCGCCCTTGTCTAGACGAGGTCGAAGGCTAATTGAAATGTTTTTCCAGCCGTCTATCATCGCTGGATTAGGCTACAAGAGTTGGCAGGCACAGCTGTAGGTCTTGCGGTTTGTCGAAATAGCTGGACGATTTCCAACTAGTTATTTCTTTTCTTTCCAGGATGACGGTTCCTCCGAATACCGTCGCCAGTTTTTCCATCTGGGGGACCGTTTGGTTATCCTCCAAAGTCAACCGTCGCGCCCATTTCATTATCGGCGCTGCGTTAGTTGCCATTCTAGGTGCGTCTGTACAAAAACTACCCGAGTTCGTTCATTGGTTTAACCCACTGACCCAATTCAAGGGTATATTATCTTGCTCACCACAAAGACACGTAAGAAAGAACCAATCCTTGTGTCTTGTTGGCTTTCTGGACTCCACGAAGTGCTAACGCTTTATGTTTAGCTGGTGCGCAGTACGTCGGGGTGCACTTCGCCGCGGCCGGAGTTTACACCGGTAATGCCTTGCTCCTCAGCTGGCCGGGTGAGAACGTATCTGCCCAAACGAAGCGAGCCATCGCTGTCGCCATGCAAATTACCATCGGTGATATTGGAGCTATCGCTGGGTACATGCACAGCTCTTCGCTCACCTGGGTGCTTCATTCTGACCATCTATCCCTTCTCTTCAAGGGTCCTCATCTACCGCCCAAACCTCTCAGCTCACCGCTTCAGGACCCCACATCTCATCTCTATAGGCTACCTTCTCTTCGCCATCTTAGTCACCATCTACCTCGCAACGTACATGTCCCGCGAGAACAAGCGTCGCGACGAAGTTCTCGCCACCTCCGAAGTCGAAATCCCTCTCTCAACTCCGGAACAACGGCAAGAACAGGGCGACCGCGAGATACGCTACCGTTACGTGATTTAAAATTTGTAAGCTGGAGGAGAAGGGAAAGAAATGTTCAATTATGCGGTGTAGTAAGATATACAGTAGTAGACATGAGTAACGAGCATGAACAGATATCAATGGTGACCGTGATGTGCGTGCAAAGAGATTATAAAAATACAACTCCAACAGGCAATGCAATGATGAGGGGGAGAGGAGAGTGGAGAATGTCCGAGAGACCAAAGTCAAAGTACAGAGAACGAAGAAAAGTGACAAACACAAGTGACTGATGATGATGTGACAAAACAAGCCCAAAAAGTCCATGACAAACAAATGCGACAAGCAGAAACCGCTGAACCTCACTCAAACAGGATTATACTGTCCTCCGCTTTTTGGAGGACCTAAGGGTGTACTCGGCATCGTCCTCGTCCTCGAAGCGATCCTCCATGGCCCCCTCGGGGCCGAAGTATTTGACCCGTGTCTCGACTTCAACCTTTCGAAGTGCCCGCAGGTTACTGGTCAAGGATTTTAAGAAGTTCGTCTAAAAAAGGGGCAAGAGGAAAGATTTCAGTATCAACACGCTAAAGAGCAAACTGGATGGATGACGTCCGGAGATAAAGCGTACCTTGCTGCCTTTGAGATTCGCGCCACCTTCTGCAGATTTCTCGAGGTTTTTCTTATACTCGCGATGCTGAAATTTATTTTAGGTTAGTCATCAACCACAAAATCTTTCAATTCCTTTTTCGCTCACCTTTTTTTGCTCAGATTTGAGCAATTCACCCAAATGTCGTATCCAAAGTTGTAAACTCGTCTCTCTAACCACTTTCTTCTTCTCCCTCTCAGTACCGTCCGACATTTCGGCGTCTTCATCGGAATCAGGTTCCACGTATGAGCGCACGTTGGCGGTGGCTGTCCGTCTGGGCCGTTTACGAGACCGCGCGGTTGACCCAGACGCGCAAGACGGGATGGGCGTCTGCTTGGGTGATTCCACCTTAACGGCCTTCTTTTGAGCGATGTGCTTCGCGGGATCAGTTTTGGTAATGTAATCGTCTTCGTCGAAGTAAAATTCCGCCCCTTCTTCGATGGTGTGGTAAAGATAGTAACTCTACAAATATGGAAATCAGTCGGGTGTGGGGGGGCGCTTAGAATAAACTTACGGGAGTGCGGCCAAGGCGGGCGAGTAGCCTGAAGTGTTTGAGAGTCACTGGTACATGAATTTCTGGTTGATACCGAGGGCATACGAGATCTGGGTTCGTGAGGTATAAATGTAAAAGCTTGGAATAGGGTCAACATAAGGACCGTAATCCTAACTGAAGGGACAGCGGCGTACCTGCGTGTTGTCGTTGATGACGGCATGAGTCAAGAAAATAGCAGTTATACTGCTCCTCGTTCCGAACTGCGTCCTGGCCCACTTCGCAACGGGCAATGCATCTACAAACGAAACTGTCAGGAGACTCACATCATTGAGAGACGTTAGGGCGCGCACCATGAGGATAGTTAACTTTACTCGCATCCAAGTATGGATATCCGTAAAGATATCGACGTCGTGACCTGGTCGGAGTAAGTTCGTCGTGGCGTATCATCGTCGTCAGAGACTCTTGAGAAATCTCGCCCTAGAATACCAAAGTGACCCATCGATAAGAAATCAGATATGAAACGAATAGACTTGGGGACACGCGGTCGGCAACAAGGACGACATACCAATTCCTGGGGTGCGGTGACCTCGTGTTCAACAACATTAAACGAGGTCTTCTTTGAGCTTCCCTGTTCTGATCCATCGTTCTCATCTTCCTGCTCCACTTCCTCCTCCTCATCGATAGCAATAGCCTTGCCCGTCCCAAGATAAAGGGCATGCTGCGATTCCACTTCCCCTGCCCCACATCTCATGAAATCACGGCTCAGTTTGGCAACGTAATTCGCCGACGTCTGTTCATCCTCCCATGGTGGCAGGTCTTCAATGCGGAGTTGGAATCGCTTAAGGACGGCGCGCATCAGAACAACGTGAGTCGTCGGGAAGTTGTCGAACAACTTCTTGAGTAATTTGCCCTACCACAGTAGTCATGAGTCTACTGTCAGGGATAGTCGGACCGTCACCACGAGCGCTCACCTTGCACCCGATTTCTAGACACTTGACTGCGACATCTTCCGCCAGTTTCGTAATTTGGAAGTTATCCATCCCCTTCGTCCCTTCTTCTCCTACACAGATTTCCTCGCGAGCATACTCGAACACGGTATGGTACTTTTCTACGAAGGGGTTTATGAGGATATTGAAGACGTCGGTTCGGGTCAGAGGGGTCACTCCCAGCGCATCAAGGGCCGCATGAACATCTCCAACGGACGTCTGGTGAGCCTCCGCTGAGACGAAGACGGCGATCATAACCACAAGACGGACTGCGGGATCAGAGGACGGGAAGTCCGAATANTAGCTGCCGGAGGGTGTCCCCCGTTGCCCCATGAGAAATGGCACGGGTAGTAAGGAAAGTCTGGTGAGTACGATGCAGTTGAGTTTCAGCGACCCGAGATTACATTCACGTGCACGTACCCTGAGCAAGTCTTCCACGAGTTGACTACGAGCGAGTTAGCAGATTCCTCCCACTCAATCATCAACGCTTACTCACCAGAGCTCGAATCGCAGGTGACCGGATTTATCCAGCTTTTTCAACGCACTGTACCCGGCATCATTGTACTTGGCTTCCATGCACACCTCTGCCGCTACGGTTCTCGTGACAAACATGATAGGGTCAAGTTTGCAAAGTTCTCGCACATTATGTGCGATATCTTCTGCTTCGCTATCGCTTGTCTGGGGCCGCCGTTCAAACATCTTCCGAAAGACAAAGTCCCTGTACTACTCTGACGGTCAGCCGCGATGTGGGAGATAGAACGACGACGGTGATCACCTTATAATCCATCCGGAATCCGTTCGCCACGGCGGGGGGAAGCAGTTTTGGCTCAATAGCCAAGATTAAAGGGAATTGGGTCATGATAGGGTCCTATACGCAATTCAACTCTTTTTNCATTCATGAACGAAAAAAAAGTGATACATACCTTATTCGAAAACGGTATAAACTAATGAAATGCGGTCATGTCAGTAACGATAAACACCTCCGCATTTCCATCAAGAACCGTGACAACTCCATACATACCTTGTACGTTTCGAGAATTTCCATGATATTTTCCCAAGTCACGGATCTCAAATGAGATGGGAACCGACTTTCCTTCAGAAAAGTCATGAACACCGATCCATCATCTTCCCCCTGTCAAGAATCCACAGCTCGTTAGCAAAAAAGGGTTTAGGAAGCCTTCTCAAAAGGACACAAGCCCATACCTTCCCCCTCGGAATATCCCCATACTTCTCTTGGGCCTTCTGCATAAAGTGCACAAAGACTCCAAAAGGAACGTTCTTGACCCACGGCGTCCTGATAAAATGCGCCTGGGTCGAGAAGTAGTGGTGCATCGCAATCTGCACGAGATATCGGGACAAGTGGGCCCCACTTGATAGGAGAATCTATACAAGCAGCATACACACCAATCGAAAAAGCGGATTCAAGAAAATTAAGCTTTCCATTAGAGAGAAAAGAAAGTAAAAGAGGATAAAACGGTGGACGTACGTCTATGACTCGGTCGGTTAACACCTTTCCCCGCCCCAATGCATAATACATCGCCTCCGTCGGCCCATAGTGTGTCAGAAAATACCGGGCTCGGACGTAAGGGTCCTGCGAGAAGGTGTAGAAGCGGCGAGAGATCTGGGTGAGCAGGTTGGGGTCGTCAAGCTCATAGAAAACGAGCTGGAGAATTTCGTCTGCATCGACCGGTAAGCGGGGGGACCACATGGGATGCCGAGCGAGGGGGCTCACCACAAAGTCGTTCCATGGTCGCGAGGCGGGGTGCGTGGCGGGCAGCAAACGGCAGAGGGGGTCGGACGCCGTCTCGGACGATGGGGACGAGGAGGAGGACGTCGGGGCTGGCGGGGTGGAGGAGGAGTGTTGTTATGGTGGTAGGGAAGCAAAGGGGAATAAAAGCCAATAAAGCCAAAATAAAGCCGGAGATGGGGGACACCAAATAGAGCATCTAATTCTGAGATCCATACACTGAGATTCGGACGGAGTTTTATTATTTTAGTCAATGGAGTACCAAAAGCGGAAGTTTAGTCTAAAAACTATTCTTGGTTCCTGGCCTTTTGCCCCACAAAAACATACGGCAATATTAGAACTTCCTTTTGTAGTAACTCCTCCATAACTGCCAAGCAAGCTTCCAGTCCCTCACCTGCAAACCCGGCTCAAAGGCATTAAAGTTTGCCTCTTCTAATCGCCCGAGATAGTTCGCAGTCGGCACCTACGACCACCGGTTTATCAGCGAATAGTCCCCAAGCCCTTCAATACTGTTCGCACATACCCCAGACAGAAAGATCGGCAATGCGGGACCTGGTACCAAGCCCCCCATTCCTTCGGCTTTGAACATTTCTCTTGCCGTTATCATGTTGTCGTTTGCGATCGTCGCAAACTCGAATACGGCGTCTTCAATTCCTGGTGCCTGTGGTCCTCTTCGAAACACTTCTTCCTGATTGACGCCGTGCTTGGCAGTGATTTCAGCGGGGATCACCATTTCTCCCTTTCTTGCGTGGAACGGGAGGGCGCGAAGCAGCACACTAAAGGTCTGCGCGACCCCAAGGTGAGACGCCGCATGCGAGAGTGTCGACGAGGGCAGCTCGAGAAGTGAGAGCAAGAGGTAAAGAATAGTGCTCGACGTTGACTCAGCATGTGAAGTTAGGGTGTCAATTGTGAGATGTGACGGAGTTTGGAGTTCCGCATCCTATGGGTCCGCACGTACAACAAAGTTAGGCTCGTGGGTGCAAAACTTTAAAGTTGTTGCGACGTACCCGTGCGTCAACGATACGTTTGAAATGGTATGGGGGTAGATTCGAAGTTTGAGACGCCTGATGCAGTGCTAGCGCGATAGGATGCTTTGGGGGCCTGCCCTACACGGAATACCCCATCAATAGGTGCGCTCGACGGCGATCTCAACTCTCAACACGCACCGCACTAATCTGCTTGACAGCGTCCCTCCAAAATTGCATCCTCATTTGTCCGATCATCGTGTTGCTGACATTGTCTCGCACCATGGCCAGCTCAACCTAGACACAAGGTTGAATGTAACGCTCCAAAACCGATGAAGACCGTATGCTCACCGAAAAGGCTTTAATCGCGAAATACGCATCTTGCTTCGGTTTCGGATAGAACTGGGACACGAGAAATGACTCGTAGTCATGCTTTCGGACGAGATCCCTGCAATAAGCTGCAGGGTCGGAAAGCCCCACTGCTGCTGGCGAGTCTGTGGTGGTGGTGGTGGTGGAATAGAGCCGAAGGCCGCACGCGTGGCGTGCTGTTGGTAATTGCCTCAATACGCGCTGTCCATTTGACTGCAAGGTCCGTGCCAACATACGAATTCCGAGAGAAGGCCGTAACTGGGGTGAGGAGAAAAAGAGACGACGTCAAACGCTGACCGGTGGAGAGCAACCAACTTTCGCCTCGACGATGACGGAACAGTCGCGGGTCCGGGCCGCGCAATTCCGCATGACGGCATGTCTAATTTGGACATGCCCCTATTTTTAGAGCGAAATTCGATCGCGGCAATTGGTCCGATAAACAGTCAAAAGTGAAAGGGTCGTTGCAAAGGTATCAATTAACTAACATGTACATCTAAAGCAGAGTTTCAGAAAACTGTACAAAACATCGCGTCACGGACGGTATCAGGGAACAAACGGATAGCAGAAAGAAGTCAATATAAGATCCGGGGTAGCGGCGATCCACACACAACACAACGGAGAGGTGTGATCGCTACCATTCAGAGGAAGTACAGAGGTGAAGAGGTAGATTCAACGGATGAAGCGGGAGCGAAGAGTTCATTGATAAGAGAAACGGGGTCCCTTCTTTGCAGAAGAGTAGTGATAGAGCGTAACGGGAGGGTGAATTGACCGACAAGTGAGTTAGTAGCGCTGTTCAGCCGTGTGCTCTATACGCAATGGGTTAGCACTGGATCGGAGTAAACAGAAGATTCGGACTACGCACTGCTAGCCTCGATGTCGTCATATGAACTGTTGCCGGAGCCCAAGGCAACAGGGGCCTTGCTTTTCTTTGCTTGACGAGAACGCCAGAACCAACCGGCAGCGAGCACAAGACCAGCGAAAGCCAATGTACCAACAACGATCCCAGCAATGGCGCCTGCCTTCAGGCCCGTGCGTCCAGCCTCGAACTTGGGTGCCGCGTTCGCGACAGCCTGATACCCAGGAAGCGACGTGATCGAGTCGACGGAAGCATTGTAAGCAATATAGTCGATCCCAAACGCTCTGGGATGTGCCACATCGGTGAGGTTAATGACAAGCGTATGTCTCCCGGCTGGAACGTCAGCATGGAAGAACTCTGTCATTGGCACCGAGTCGAACGTCTCAGCAGGAATGCCTCGGGTCTGGGTCACGCCGTCAATGGTGTAGCTCGCGGTAAGGTTGTTCCTGCGGGATCCTTCCATGATATTCGCCGCCAAGCCATACACGGCCACGGAGGTACCTATACATTCCACGGGAGAGGACATTATTAGGGTGCACGCTCAGTAAGCTTTTGGGGGGACGACGTACCCGTGAATTGAAATTCGATGGTATCTCCGACAGTAGAGCTCCAGTGGGCGGTATCCCGATAGAGCGAAGTCGAGTAGTCGTATTTGAGCGCCTTGGGAGGGTTGGTGGACCAGTTCCCCTTGAAGGAGAGCTCACTGTCGTCCACGATCAAAGTTCGTCCATTAATGGGGGTAGATGGGCCGGCGGTGACGGTCAGGTAGTCGAACACCGGAGCTTGCTTGACTTTGCCTATGGCATATTTCAGGGTGTGCTGGCCATCAGGCAAAGCGGCAGACTGGAAGCTTCCGTCCGCCTGAGCAGTCAATGGGGCATTGTCCAGCGTGACAGAGACGTCTTGGGACGGTTGAGCCGTGGGGATGTCAACCTTAATGCCAGTCCCTATTCATTTGTTTGTGCGTCGTCAGCGGCCAGGCCAAGGAACTCAAACAAGGTGGACGGACCATAGAAGGAATACTCGAACCAGCCGGTCTTGCATGATTCGCTCTTGATAGTGGACCAGGTGTTGTTGGAATAGGATCCGAAAACCTTCTGCTTCAGGGTGGGGCAGAGGAAGTTGATTTGGGCGTCTTGGTCGTCGACGAGAAGGGTGAAGGTTGACATTTTGTAAAAGAATGCGAGGGAGAAAAGAATGCCAGCTAAAGAGCTGTGGGGCGTAAGGGTGGAGTAGAAGGGGAGAGCTAGGCAGAGCCTGTGGGCGCAGACGGAGAAGACGGTAAAACGCTGGAGGAAAGGGAATCACCAACAGACGTTCATGAGAGTGATGGAGTTTCAATTCCTCACGCCAACCGCAATTGATGTCATCTTGCTGGATGCAGGCTAGATGTCGGTGGTGCCGGGAACCTGTTACGAAACACAGCGCCCGTTGAACAGAATGACAGTTCGTCATGTTCTGCGTTTATTTTGGGATTTTCGACTCCGGGACACAAGGATCCTGGGCCCACATATTGTTTTATTTCTTTCTTGTTTTTTTCTGCTTCCACGGCGGTCTTGTGTGTTGAGGAGACAATCCTTGTGACGTCGCTTCCAGGGAAGCTCGACAAATAAGGCAAAATACCGACTCGGAGCAATGACGCACAAGCGCACTCAAGGTCGCCGAGAAATCACACTTGTCTCCACCCATCTACTGGACAAAAATGAAGTCCGGCCTTCAAAAGGAGGTCCTTTCCCTCTACAGACGGTGCGTTGCCACGTTTATGACTCCAACAGAACCTCATTGTCACGGAAACAGGGCTCTTCGAATGGTCAGAACGAAGCCAGAGCGCACCCGACCAAAATTCCTTCTTTACGTTCAATATGCATTCCACGCGAACGCGAAAACGATACCCGTCCGAAAAGTCAGCGCGATTGAACATCTCCTCCGGAAAGGAACTAGGCAGCTGGAAATGTACGAAGACCCTGCGGTTACCGATTGCTTTGTTTCGCAAGCGATGATAGACTGGAAAGCCTCCCGAATACCACCGCACCGAACAGGAACACCTGACCCGTAACCCACAGTAATTTACGCTAGCAGCTTTAAAAATATGCGTTGTGCAAAGCGCACGAATTACATACAAGAATAATACATCTATTGACTAATATAAGGTAAACACCGGGTCTCAACCCCTCAACGATACCTCAAATTCCTCATCCTACCCGTCGCATTACTCTGGAACTTGCTCGTCTCTCTCCTCAATCTCCTACTCGCTCTCTCCCTCTCAACTTCCCTCCTCTCCACTTCCTCCGCCGTCAACACCTCAAACCTCGTATCAAACTCTTCTGCATCCGCCCAATCTCTCCATACACTTCTTAGCACTTTGGGACCACGCCCGTCTCTCGGCGCACGTCCCCATCCCAACCCCAGACCAGTCTTATCTTTCAATAGACTGTACCCGCTCCTGTCGCGTTTTTCTGGCACGGGCGTTGCACCTTCCGTTCCGGGTGCAGGAGTCGACTCGCCCTGTTCTCCCTGACCACCCGCTGCACCCAACACGCCCCACTCTATCACATCTTTCTTGTGTTTTACTAGTTCTTCGTGTACTGCATGAGCAATCAACGGAATAGCTTCCCCAGTTAAACCCAACTCTGAGCACAACTTGCGAGAGAAATCTTCCGGAGTGAGGGGTGACAATAAGTCCCACTCGATATGGTCTAGCAGATGGTGGTTGGCGATTTGCACGTCAATCTATGTAAATATAACATATCAGTTGTCTTGTCTGAGAGTGAGAGTCACAGCGGCGGAAAAAAACACTTACACTGAGAATAACCCTACAATCTGGCAACTCCTCCAGCCCATCCCCACTTTCGTCAGGATCAGCTGCCCCGTCCATACCCAACTCCAGCGCCGCCACATCCTGGTATTCTTCAAGCTGAGACCTGATTTGTGCGGCGATAGTTTCCGCCCAAGGGTTCAACGGCAAATCCAAGTCATTGCAAAATATCCGGGCGAAGTTTTCGGGCTTGATGAGAGTCTCGTTGATATTCCACACGAAGCAATCTCGTATTCGAAGCGTATCGGTTTCGAATTCGACTCGAATCGGGACGAGCGATGTGCGTTTTTGTGCTTGGTAGAGCATAACATCGGGCACCCTGCGCGACAATAAAAAACAATAACCCTTAGTCCATGCCGACTCGAAAAAAGGCAACCTAGGACTTACGGATACTCGTGCGGAGTGGGTACCATCGGCTTCCTAGCCTTAATAAACCTATCCGGAGGCACCGACCCCAAATAACTCTGCTCCAACTCAGCCTTCAAGGGTGCCTGCTGAATCGGCGGCGGCGCGACAGCCGGAGGCGCATACGAGCTCCCCATGCCCGTCACAGAATTGAACACCCCCATACCCGTCTGCTGGCCCCGCACAGCAGCTCTCGTTCCGCCGCTCGCAGCAAACTCGGAGTCTTCGGAATCGAGCTCCCCTGCATCGGGCAGGTCATCTCCCGACCCCGGGTCGGCATAGTTGATCACCGCGCCTCTTCTACTTGAGCGCGTTACACCACCCAGTAGCGAGGTCGTGTTGTTGTTGAAGATGGGTTGGACGAGGAGAGAAGCGCCTGTTTTCATACGCGAAGGGTACGTCGACTGTAAAGCTTGCGGCCATGTCGATAGAGGCGCCTTGGGAGGATTGGGGGGTACAGCAGGGATGGGTACGACGGGCATGGGGGGTGGTTGGAGGACCGGATACGCTGGAGTGCCAGAAACGGCACTAGCGACCGGTGGGGCATAAACGACGCCTCCCTGTGGCATGACCACGGGCTGCTGCGAGTATATAGGTTGCACATACGTCGTAGCCGCCGATGGAGCAGTTTGGATGGTCGGCGTTCCGGGTATTGGTGTACTTGGGCCAGCCGTGTTTCGTGCACTTCGAGTTCTCGCTGGTCTGCTTGATGTCATCCCTGGGCCTCGGGGAATGGGTGTGGATGTGGTCGACCACGAATGGACGTTTTTCATGTACGCTGTTTGTTGTCCGTTCATCATCATCCGTTCCAGTCAACTAAAACTGGCCCTCAGAGGCAAAAAGTGTTTATTTACACACCTTTACTCTGAGGTAACTGGGGCGCAGGCGACGCATAGGTCGTTTGCCCCGCTGTTATCGAGCTCGCCGCACTCGAAATTTGGTTCCATGTCTGTCGGAGCTGCGAATCCGTCATATTGCGGTTTATGTCAAATGTGGTAGTTGTCCCAAGAGGAAACCCTGATGATGGTGTCCCATGGCGGTCGGTCATTTTGGGCAGCCAGTCAAGATATGCTGTACGACCAGCAAAAAATCGCAGGAAATGGGGAGGGGGATGGCGCTTGGAGAGGGAGAAATAAGGATGCAAAGGCAAGCAAGGAAATGGAAACCTGCTAGAGAAAATGTTGTGACCTCTTTGAACGCGTCGCGTCACAAACGTGACAAGGCTGTCACAACCGCGCCTTCAATTCTCTCAGAGTGCAAGTCTTTTTCGGGAACAGTCGAGAGCAGTCGAGATGGTATATTACAAGGCGTATAGTACAATTACATCGAGGAGGTCATTAAGGAGTGTAATTTTGGCGGAATTAGAGATTGCGGTCTTTCTCATGAGTCGTTCTTCCGTCCAAGATGGCTTGTCCATGTTCCTTCAATTCGGGCTGTAACAAAAATGGTCATTAATGAATTGAATTGCACCAAGTGGAAGAAGCTGCGAACCTTGCCGAGGAGCTAGAAGAATTGAAGTCATCAGTATAAGCTACTTGAAGTGGAGGACGGTGACTTACAGTTCCCCTGGTTTTCTGTGATGGGTTTGGCCATGTCAATTCCTAGAATTCAGACGAATTGGCAAATTTAAATACCTGGGCAACTCCTGGAAACAGGTCAGTCAATGAACACCCCCCGATGATACAGTACATCTAACTCACCTACTACACGCTCCTTGAACGGTACGGTGGTCGTTCCAGTAGCGGTGTGATGCACCTCAGTGCCATCGCCCGGTTGGGTCGATGCTGAACGAAACGCTCAGAAATATGCCAACCCACATCGACAAACATGGCACATACCTTGTTGAGGAGCAGTATCAATAGGCTCCCTCGGTTGGTCAAAATTCGAGCTCGGAGGAGCGAACGTATTGACCGGGTGGTGGTTACGGTGGGCGTCCCTCTCCTCCGAGAGTTGGCGCACAGTTCGCCCTTCCGTACTGGGATGGCCAATGGGGGCCTCAGCCTCGTAGCTGGGCTGGTTGAATGTAGAGCCAGTATTGAGTGTGATTGGATCCATTGTAGAGAGTTTGAGATTGTGAAGTTACAAATACCCATTTCTGCTGGGTCCTTTATACTCATCCCCGAATCGCCCGCTCCATTGAGCGCCGCCCTATGACGTCACATTTCATTGAGAGGCGTCATACTGGTGGGGTACTCCCTGGATTTGCATACACTTCAAGAGCTCTCAAACCAGTAAGTTGAGGCTCAGCATTGGCGCTTTCATATCCAACGTTATCCAACGCTATTCAACCATGTTATTGCATAAATATGACGTGATAGACAAATACGTGAGGGACAACAGTGTACCCGTTTCATCAAAATTCGTGAAAAAGCAATACCACATTCTCTACTGCCACTGCCAATATTATTCCTCTTGCGACGAAGGATACGAGCGAGCTGGGCTTCCTATTCCAGCACCGTTCGGTGTCCATGGATCCGTTGTCAGCTTGATGGAAATGACTTGACGAAGGTCTTCAAAGGGGCCTTTGACAAGGTCCGGAGGCGTTATCGTGAAAAGAATGAAGTCCTACAACGACAACGGTAGAAGCCATGCCATAAGTCATCAAATCCTACGAATAGAAGAGAAGGCCAACTCGGACTCGAAGGTGACATACCTTGACGCTCAGCCCTGCCGCCTTGAAGCCGGGAACTGTCACACCCGGGTCGACTCTAATCTCCCCATTGTAAGCTATCCACGAGGCTGCATCAGCCTGGTGTTAACATGAAGCATGTGGCAGGTCAGAAGAACAATATGGCAAGTGGCAGATAATTAATAGCTGACCGTTAACGTGATGGTTCCCTCGCCGATGCAGTCGGTTCTCCATATCTCCCGACTTGCTTTGCCAACCCCGTCAGCATTCCTAGAGAGAACCCAAAGAAGCTATGTTGTCAGCCATGCTGTTTCTAGGGAGAAGGGTAGTAAATGACTTGACTGACTTGACATCAACCATTGACTGCCGCATTAGCTGCACCTGAGTGGGCTTCTTGCCATTAAGATGCTTCGATGTCGGACTCAAAGGCAAGTACTGAGCCAAAGACATGGGAGAGGAATGTAAAGTCAAATGAAACGGTATGCTCTCTGATAGATGGAACGTCCGACTCGCAGGAACATATAACTTGGCTGTTATATCCTGCAGCCCTGCCTGCCTGGCTGACAGTTTGGACTCAAATAATGTCCATTCTGGCACTGAAACAAAGCCCGAAGCATTGGTAACCAGCGGTGGGGGTAGCGCAGCGCGTGGTTTTGTCCTTGGGTGATACACGAATGGTATATGAATGGTCCTGATAAGAAGTGAGAGGAAGCAGCATAAGGGAGATTCAAGGAGCACCTACGTTGCACCGACAAGAAGCCCCATGGCCTTTGAGCTTATAGCGGCGTTACTAGGTTTATTGACATGGACACTGATCGAATACTAGGGGATTGTCAGCATGGCAAGAGAATGGATGTGGTAACACATACGTCAATATTGGCGGTAAAGCCCGGAAAACCACTGAGCTTGACATCGTGTGTGGGCGGTAGAGGCTATGAGAGGTTCAGTGAGGAGATTGTTCGTGGACGAACCGCGGTAAAAAGAATCACTGACATATGTCTTATCCTCGTAGGTGAAGGTTTCGGGTAACCTGAGCGAGAATGCAGACGTTGGAGGGCAGGTGAGGTTGTCTCCTTCTCTGGCCCAGAGCACGCGGTTGTCGAGGCATAATTTCACTGTCGCATGGCCACCTTCTCCAATTTCCCTGAGCTTGAGATATCCTTCGACCTAATTCATGGTAGGAAGTTGAGAAGCCAATGCTAGAGCGCCGAAAAGATGGGCAAAGCGACGGGTCTCGTCGCCCCACGCGCATTTCCATGCGGACGTGAAGGTTGGCAGCGTGTATCAACGACTTCTCACCTTGAGCTCAACTCTTGTGATTCCGTCCGTCCTGGTGGCCTCTACGACTCCTTCGATGATGGTGTTTAGACCATATGAAGGTACAGTAGCATCAGTCTGCTGCCCAGACAGTCGAAGGACGAACTGCCCATTCTTCGACTGCTTCACGAATGTGCCAGGGGGTCGATGACGAACGCTGCTGTCTGCAACCGCCAAGATTTGTTCTGACTCTTGCGGTTCATAGGAATAGGAGGGTGCCGGGTTATTCGTCGGCGGAATATAGGACGGAAGACTCGCGGTCGACATCCGAGCCGAGGCGTACCGTTAATTGATGTCGTCGGTCTGGGCCAATGGCAAACAGCAGAAAGGTGATAGACACTCGCTGGAACGCCAACAAGTGAAAAACCAAGTTCTAGGACCAGAGTTTTAGAGTCGGCGATAGTGAAGGTTAAATCGATGGAGTAGGAAGGGGAGTTGAGTCATCCAAGTGCAATACCGCTGGCCTAAGAATGCCCGGGGAATAGATGATAGGGATTTCGAAGCCATGTGCATGTGTGCATCACTCCTTCCGTATGAGACTGTGTACCATATGGGCAACCAACACCTCCACAGTTCCTGGGTCCAAACCTAACAATGCGCAGCCATGAGTGGGGGTGTGGTTGCGCCTCATGTTCGAGCTTTAAGGTAAGTGGCGGCAATTCCAACTGTAAAAGCCGCGAGATGACTGGATGAAATGTAAGCAAGCCAAAATATCCAGTTCTCAGCTCAAAGGGCAGATCGAAGACGGGGGCTGAACAGATAGCAGAACGAGTGCATGGTACGTCGAAAAGAAGACCTCATAGGAGACTTCGTCCGAATTCGTGATGGTTACATTCGGCCGACTGTCTGCCGTCGGTAACTCTCTGCAGTTTAAAGGCAAACGCCCGCTGTGGCTGCGGGTTGTCTGTATGGTCACTGGCACAAGTACACATGGTATGGCGAGAGGAATGACATGAAGTGACTTTCTGAATCTGTCGAATCTCGACAGCCGGTACCGTCTTCGGCGTCCGGTGAAGGTCTAGCCCATCTTCATTTCACCGAATTCTCGGACAGTTCTTTCCGAGCTTATTGAAATGTACAGTGGAATTATGGCAGTTACGATATAACAATGACTTGGAATATACAGAAATACATGACAGGACGTAAAGAGTCACAGGGATGATGCAAAAAACAAAAGAAAGAACCCGAAAGCGAGGAATCTATCCTGGTGGAGGTGGACGTCGCAGTTGTACAGGTTTACCTGCAGCCGGAGTCCCTGAAGTCGATGGCTGAGGCTCCACAGATTTTAATCTTTTAGCGAGAGAATCATCCTGAGCACCCGTATCCGATTCGTCTCTTGGTCGCTTCGATGCAGCGGCAGACTGAGCAGCCGCAGCCGCAGCCCCCATGATAGACACCCCTCCAGAAGTAGGGGTTGATTTGGTTGGGAGGGGGCGTGAAGCTCCTCTACCGGCACCACCAGGCAAAACTCTGCCACGACCGGCTGCTTGACCACGCCCGGCGGGCTGGCCACCGCGACCAACTCCCGCTGGGGCGGTTCCGGCAGTTCCAGCTGCAGGCCCAGGGCGACGAGGCAAACCCGCTTGTGTTGCAGGAGCCCCAGCAGGAGCTCCAGCAGGGGTGGACGATGAACCAGCGACCGGTGGTTTCTGTTGGGTGGCGGGAGCGGAGACGACGGGTTTGGGGGGAGCAGAGGTGGTGGCTTGTGCCGTGGGCTTAGCTGCGGCCGCGCTGGCAGTCCCGATGCTAGCCAAGGAATTGGAGGGCAGCACACCGGAAGTCTCCCACTCCTGAATCTTCAGTTCGAGAGCCTTGACTCGATTTGAAGCCTTGGTGAGCTGGGAGTCCTTGAGCTTGACCTTCATTTGGTATTCGATGCGGCCACTCTCGCGAGCTTCTTCGATCTCCTTCAAGTGCTTTTCTTCCAGAGCCTTCTTCTCCTCCTCTGAGGCTTCTGTTCGGCCTGCTGGGGCAGCTGCCTGAGAAGCCGCCTGGGACGCCTCTTCACGAACACTGTTCAGCTCGGCTTTGTGTTGTTGCTCAAGCTGCTTTCGAAGACTTTCCAAATCCTTGGCACGTTTCGCGGCAATCTCTTCTGGAGTGCCAGAGGCAGATGTTGCAAATTCACTCTTGGCTTTTCCTACAGCCTCCGCAACGGCAGCCGCTGTACGCTCCTGGTCCGCTGCTCTTGCCTTGTTCAAAGCGCCTATCCGAGCAGCGTACTTCTCCTGAAAACAATGAGATAGAATTCTAACCGGGTGAAAACGCCCACTCACATTTTGCATGCGGATGTTTTTGGTTTCTTCAGCTGCCTTCTGCACCTCGTCGCCAGCAACCTATGGGAAAATACCCAGTCAATGAAAGGCACATGAATAGGGAATCAAGACAAACCTTTAGTTTCTCAAGCGCCTCGTCACGAGCCCGCAGAAGCTCAGCTTTTTCAGTGTCCCAATTGCTTCCACCCTCTGTAGCACCCTCCTGTGTTGGCGCAGAAGCCCTAGACTTCGCCAGTTCCTCCTTCTCCGCGACTAGCTTGTCTTTCTCCGCCAACAAGCTCGCCCTCTCTGCAAGTAATTTCTCCTTCTCCGAACGCAGCGAACCCTACTTCCAGTTAGAAGAATGGATATATTCCAAATCGAGCGTGTACTCACAATGACAACTTCCTGCCTCTTTAACTGCTCTGCTAGAGCAGGGTCGGGAACAGTGGGGGCTGCTGCAGTTGCAGCGTTTGCCTCCAACTCTGCAATCTTGGCTTCGAGTTGGGACTTCTCCTCGTCCTTGGCCTGCATCTTGTTTCGGAAGATCTCGTTGTTCTTCTTGACAGCATCCTTCGCCCTGGTGAACTGTGCCCGCACGTCATCAAGCTAACCAGATCGTTAGTGCAAGCTCATCTACCGGGTAACCTCAGATACTCACAGTCTTGCTTTGGTCGTCAAAGGCAGTCTGCTTGGCAGCAACGGCCTGCTCGAGTTCTGCCTTATCCTTCTGTAGTTGTTCGACCTCCGCCTTGAGCTTCTCGTTCTCATCCTTCAATGCCTGGAGTTCAGCCGGATCCACACGGTCGTACTACGAAGTATGAATCAGTTTCTGCAGCACACGGATAAACTTTACCATGGCACTAACCTTCGATAGGAGTTGCCTGTTTCTGTCCTGCCAACTACGGCTTTCTTGCTCCAAGCGCTGAATCTGTCCTCGGCAAACTTCTAGCTCAGCCTGGGCGAACCGAGCTTGTTCCTTCGTAGGCTCCAACTCGCTCGAGAGTTGTCGAAGCTTTTCATCTAGATCCCGAGCCCTCTTTGCATGGCTCTCACAGTCGGCACGAAGGGTAGCGTTGCTCTCGCGGAGGATGTTCAATTGATTGATCCGTTCAACCAACTCGGCATGCTGGGCGGCTGATGCCGCACTCTCGACGGCGCGTTCACGCTCCTAAAGTACAAAAGAAATCAGTACTTGACTGTTTGGAGAATGACTGTGCGAGCTTACTTCCGAAATCGTAGAACGGGCTTCTTGCAAGGACTGACCCAGGTGATCAATCTGAGCTTTCAACCGCGCGTTCTCTTGCTTCCCGAGCTCAAGCTGGAGATCTACAATCTCCTTCTCTTTCCTCAAATACGAAACAACAGAGCGAAGCTCGGCCAATTTAGTGTCCGCATCGTCAGTCGAAGCTTCCCCTTCCACAACCACTGCCGTAGATGAATCATCGGCGGCCTGTCGAATGCGAGTTGCCTGAGAGCTGACAGATTCGAGATGCTGGTGAAGGATCGAATTTTGGGTAGTCAAATCTTGACATCTAAGGAAATTTTCATTAGTCTCCGCAACACAAACACGATTGGGATCAAGTCAACATACCTTGTCTTCATATCTGAGATCTCCTTGTCCAACGTCTCTCTCTGAGCTTTCCAGCTGGTCTCAGAAGCGGTGAGCTTGGCCTCAGCAGTTTCAGCTGCAGTTCGACCTTCTCTAGCCTTGGTTTGAGCTGCAGCCAAGTCCTTCCTGAGTTGTTCGATGGTCTTGATAGATTCAGCATGGGCTAAAACTGCATTATCACGTCCTTGTTCGGCATCCTGGGCAGTGCGGTCAGCTGACAGTCCGATAGGCATGGTTCATTCTACAAACCTTGGCGCGTTCTTCGATGCTACGAATCTCATGCTCCCTGGAAGCCCTGTCGGTTTCAAGATGCTTCCCTGATGTCGTCATATCTACAATGGTATCTTCTAGGGTCTTCTTGTCGTTCTTCCAAGCGGCACGCTCTTCTTCGAAGGTCTTGTTAATGGAACTGAGCTGTTCGCGAAGCTGGGTGAGCTCAAGTTTGGCAGCTTCGAGCTTCTCTTGCAGCGCCTTATACTCTGACTAATGACATAATGAGTATCGACATAATACAAAAATACGGCGAAAGGGGCCTACCTCACGAATGGCGAGCTGGTTCTCTGTAGACGTCTTGTACTCATCGAATGTTGCGTTCAGATTGGACAATGCAACTTCGTTCGCTTGACTGATGTCCTTGAATTGTTCGACATGACCTCGAGAGGATGCCAGATCAACCTCAGCAACCTTCAGAGCAGATCTAATCCATGGGAGGTGAGAGGCGAGAACTTCGGCCCACAATTGAATTTAACTCACCGAAGTTCAGCCACTTCTTGCTCAAGTTGCTGCTCGCGACTGAGATCAGGATTCGTGGAGGGTGCGGGACCAGACGTGGTCGTCGAAGGTCGACGTTCATATACTCCGAGCTTCTCTTGAATACCTTGGAGTTGCTTGCTGAGGTCTTCCAGGCGATCTTCAAGATGTTTCTTGCTCGTTTCTGCGATAACCAAAGATTCACGGGTCTTTGCGAGTTCTTGATTCTAAAGAAGCCGTGTTCAGCGAGCATGCATTTTAAATGACTCAATGTTTACTCACCGCTTTGTCAAGGCGACCCTGCTGCTCCTTCGACTCTAGCTCCTTTTGCAAAGAGACGTGACGAAGGGAATCGCGTTCACGGCTGAGTTGGGTACGAAGATCTTGACTGTCGAGTTGTTAGTAAAAAGTACAAGGAAAATAAAATCATAGTAAACCAACTTTTGACTCTCAAGCATCTGCAGCTGGCCTTCAAGACGGCGACGGTCGTTTTCGCCTGAGCGTTCTAGATCATTATGCATCCTCTGAATGTTGGTCATGAGGTCCGAAAGATGCGCCCGTTCCATAGAAAGAGCCTTGTTCTCTTCAACAAGTCGTGTCTGAATGCTCTCCCAGATGTTCTTCTCGGCACGCAGNTTGGCACATTCGTTCCTCATCTGCTCGAGTCGTCCATTGGCGATAGCAAGTTCATCAGCAACGCGGCTGCATTCAACATCGACCCTAGTGAACTGATCCATCAAACCCTGATGCCTTTGGTTAAGGTCCTTCAGTTCGAGCGTCTTGAGATTGAGATGGTCCTGATTAATCCGGTTGCGGTCTTAAAAAACGTTAGCGACCCATCGACAGATCTCTCGGAGAAAGCACCTACCATCGAGATATTCAATCTTCGCATTGGCTTTGGCAAGAGCAGCCTCGAATTCCAGAGCTTCTCTTTGAGTCGCGGAGAGGTCATCTCGAAGGCGAGCAGAGTCGACGCCCATTTCACTTCGATATGCCTCGAACTGACTCTGGACCTCTACAAGCTCCCTGGCAATTTCGCTCTCAGGGAGGGCCGGAGCGGAACCATTAACGACGGAGCCATGAATTCCCGCTCCCTGTGCTCTTGTCAGCATGGATTTCAATGCATCCCTCTCCTTGACATAAGCTTGAATACGAGCATCGCTACCCCGCTTCTGGTCTTCCAACTGTTGGGCCAATTGCTGCATGGCTTCGTGGGCCTCCCGAATAGCTTCAGCTTGTTCCTGCTCCATGGCTTGCTTGTACTCCTGTTCTTCGGACTCCATCTTCTCACCCAGCTCTCGTGTGATCTTCAGTAGCTTCTGGTTTTGCTGTTGTAGGCCTTCGATATTCCTGAACAGTACCAAATGGCTGGTGATAAGCTCGTCGACATTGTTGGCAGGGGTGAAGGGCATCTCTTCCAACTCCTCATCGGGAGGGATGGTTGGATCATCTCGTCGGGCAATCTCGCGAAGTAGAGTCTGCACTTGGCGCCCAAGGTCGTTGAGTTGCTTCTGGAGCAAGCCATTCTCTGCGTTCAACTTCTTCAGCTTCTGTCCTTGGTCCTGAGTCAGAGAGGTTTGAGCGTCGCACTCCGAAAGCGCCGCTGAGAGTTGAGCAGAGAGCTGAGATGCTTCGTCCTTCACTCGCTCGTATTCAGCCCGTTGTTGAGAAAGAATAGGTGCCTAAATGACAGTTAGTCGACCTGTTCGCAAATTGACAACGAGACATACTCTTTCTTCGATTTCAGCGAGGACGTTGGTGAGGGTTCGTTCCATTTGCTCGTGCTCTAGGCACTTGCTGTTGTACTCCGCTTGGAGCCTCACATAATCGGCGTAGACCTCGGTGAAAGTCTTCCCAGCACGCTGGGATCTGCTAGCCAGAGCAACTGTAGGACTAATGCCCATCATTCCGTCAAGACCATCCACCCCACCAGGCGTCCTGAACGGAGTACCAGGAAGGGGTAGCTCGCCACGACCCATACGGTGAATAACCGTCTCCAAATTGTCCACCCTCTTCTCTGCCTCTTCCCGGAGCCTGCTCTCGCGTTCAATCTGCTGCTGCAGCTCTGCTTCTCTCTTACCCGTCTTCTCACCCATTGAAGCCCACTGAGTCTCGATTTTCTCCACAATGTCCTTCGCCTGCTTCTCCCTGTCCTCCATTACCGCAATCAATCGCTTCATGGAATTGACTTCGCTCGCGTATTTGGACTCTTGCTCAGCGAGTTGGCCCGACAATGCTTGAATCTTGGAAAGCGACTGTGACAATTGGTTGGTTTGTGCACTGTGAGCCGATTGTAGAGCTCTGAGAGAGGCCGACGTTGCTGTGTGTTCCTGAGAGAGAGAGTCATAGCGAGATTGGAGGTCGAGAGTTTCAGCGTGCTTTGTGCGACGGTACTTGGTATACTCCTCGGCTTTAGAAGTGAGTTCATTGCTTGTGCGTTCAGCTTCGGCTTGCGCGAGTTTGAGATGCTGGGTAAGAGTTTCGACTTTGAACTATGGCTGGGGTAAGTCTCCGTGAGAATATGGAGACAACGGGACCGACCTTGGTGGATGCCTCCGTTGACTTCAAGTCGCGTATTTGTGACTCGAGTGACTGGTGTTCTTGACGAGCTTCCTTGAGGTTGGAGCGCAAAGTATGAATTTCCTCTGTAGACAGTTGTAAGACGATGAGAGCACGAGTCAAGCTGGTAGGGACATACCTTCACGTTGGGCGCCTTCCTCTTTCAGTCGGCTAATGACTCCCAAAAGGTCGCGTTTCTCCCGTTCGGTGTCATCAAGTTGGTGCTTGAGCGAGTCAACCGCTGAGCTCGACGAGAACTGAGACGTCGACAACGAGGATATTTGGGCTTTGAGGGCATTGTTCTCCCCAGCTACAAACACATACACATGAGTCGCGAGGAAGGAGTTTATGAATAAGAACGGCTAAACCTAGTTTGTCACGCTCCTGCTTTACTAGCTGCAACTCAGACTGTACAGAGTCCACGGATTCTCCCATCTCCTGAGAAAGGGTCTCTTTGTCCTGCAGTGCCTGGTCCAACTCCACATCCTTCCTCTCGACCTCGGCATTGAGCGTGTCAACGTCGCGACGCAGATTGTCCAACTCCTCGTTCTGACCAACAACAAGCTTATACAGGACTGCCACGGCATCTGCTGTAACCAGGCTCAGATTCGGGATGTTTGGAAGTAGCTCAGAGAGGTGGTCGAGGTCGATGTCATCAGGGACAGGGACTGGGAGCGAGGTCGCCGCTCCTGCATGCGAGGGGCCTTCTTCCTCCTCGTGGGCGGCGTCCTCCCGCGCTTTTCTTCGTGTCTTGGTCATTGGGTGGTCGTGGATGGGATGGCGAGCTCGCTGTTGTTCACAGCTTGCTCGAAGGATGCAAGAACACCGAAGGCCCAAGTCCGCGACAGCACAATGGACATATCACGTGCTCCGCTTATGTAATTGATGCATTGACCCCAAACCTTATTTTTCGTTTCTTGCTCTTGTCAACACAAACTAGCACTTTGGGTGAGTCCTGAAATTCAGCTCTATCGCATCGGTTCGAGACTAAAACTCGCTTTGAAGTCACCTTCTGACTCATAAACGCTTCAAAAATGAGTTACGTCGCCAAAGGTGAAAAGGAATACGACGCTACCGGTGCCCCAGTGCCCGGTGCTAAAATCCACAAGATCAGGATCACCCTGACCAGCAGCAACGTCAAGAACCTCGAGAAGTGTGCGTAAATGTGTCTTTTCTACCTACCAAGCTTCTGACGGAATTTTAGTCTCCAACGACCTCATCAACCGTGCCAAGGACAAGCAGCTCAAGGTCAAGGGCCCCGTCCGTCTCCCCACCAAGGTCCTCAGGATCACCACCCGTAAGACTGTAGGTGCCCTTTCCTGCTGTCCTCGGATCCGACCCTTACATGATATCCTCTTAGCCTTGCGGTGAAGGTTCCAAGACCTGGGATCGCTACGAGTTGAAGGTTCACAAGCGCCTCATTGACTTGCACTCCTCCAGCGAGATCGTTAAACAGATCGTAAGTTATCCTAACCAATAATTATTTCCCATCTTTTACTCATGATCCTTCAGACCAGCATCAGCTTGGAGCCTGGTGTCGAGGTCGAAGTTACTATCTCTGCCTGATCGTACATTTCTCCATGACTTGCAATGTAATGATATGACGCCTCATTCCTGAGGCCTGATGTTGAGAATATATGCATTCTTTGCATGCCGAATCACCCTTTCCATATCCTTGTTCCTCCCTCTCATGGGAACTTTATATAGGCAGCTTAAGGTGAAAATGAGTGGCCCTATCTTTTATTTCATTCTTCTACTCTCGGATGGCAAGCATTAGTGTATATTCACATGGTCTGTCAAAGAGCACAGGGATTATTTTACAGTGTCCACCTAACCTTAGCAAATTTAATAAATGCATTCTCAACGTTCGAGCTCGGGCTGAAATTCGAATCGGGCTGTGGGTTGAAAGAGAAAAGTCCTTTATCGAACTGTGAGTCCAAGTGAGCGAAACCTAGGGCATAGAGGAGGAGTAGAGATGTTATAGTAATATATACGAGACAAAACAAAGAAGAATCAATGAAACTTCAAAAGAGAGAGCACCCTGAACGTGATACGATTGTTGCCCGCATCGACGGCAATCAAATGCTTTTGATCATCGATCATCGATCATCCCCTTCACTCTGGAACCGGACGGTCGTCGAGGACATCTACCAGGAAGGGAAGCCTGGAGAGGTCGTCGGCTGACGCTCTGCGCCTGGGTTCGTGGTCCCAGCATCTCTCCATCATGTCCCAAATGCTGTCCGTCAAGCCGTAGCACAAGTAAGCAGGGTCATTCTCAGCAGGCTTCTGTGGGCGTCTGCCGCGCGTAACAACTTGTGTTGAGATCATTCTGTGTACTTGAATGTAACTCCAACCGCGGGTCGACAGCTCCGCAAAGGGAAGAAGACCGGTGAAAATCTGGAGCAGCGTCAAAATCAGGGTAAAGGCTTGTAGGTGGTCCAACTTACTTCGTAAGCCAAGCAACCAAAGGCGTACACATCGCTGAAGGTGGTAGGCGAAGGAAAGCGTTCCGAATACTGTAATTGTGCTGATAAAAGCTCGGGCGCTTGCCAGGGAAGGGTTCCCCACGGCGGCATGGTTGATTGGATGGAGGTCCATGTGAGGATCTGGGTGTCGGTAAGTCGCGACAATCCTAGGTCTGCTAGACAGGCTCTGCCTCGAGCATCGACGAGAACGTTGGCGCCTTTGATATCCCCATGAACAATTTTGTTCGTATGGAGATATGAAAGGCCGGAAAGGACGTCCAGTAGCTATAAAAACCATGTCCTTGAGTATATCATCATAGAGCAAAGGAGATTCGACGGACCAGTAATTGCCTCCTGACATTGGGATACCTTTTGAGATATTCCACGACTGTTCCGTTCGCAAGGAATGGTGAGACCAGGTAAACTTTTCCAAAGTCGTCATCGGGCCGGAAGACGCCCTCGAAAGGAAGAACATTAGGGTGGCGATGATTATACCAAATGATCGTCTCTCTGATCAAGAGCTGGCCAAAGAGTATTAGTGAGGTGATTCAGCACGAAGACAACTTGGGTGAATTAATGCTTACATCAACCAAGGCTTCCCGAATACCGTTTGGCTGGGACTGCNTGCGAAGTCGATACTTCTTCAGACAAACCTCTCGACCTCGGTGAAGGCCCCGAAAGATGTCAACACTTGGAGTTTCAATGAAAACTTCACCAATTTCTACGCCAGGGAGACTGAACGAATGAGGAAGGAGTTTGGCGCGTTTCGACAGTCGGAGGAGAGCCTGCATGAACTTTCTCTTCTTGTGGCCTTGGAAAGACAGCTGGACACAAAGAAACTCCAGGAGAATGAGCTTGAGAGAGGGTCTGATAAGATAGAGGCTACTTACCCATTGTAACGCGTTAACTAGCAACTGGGCCTGCTGGCCCCGGTATTGGAGAAGGCGTCGATAAGACCTCCTCGTGGAAAGGATCGCGTCCAGCAAGGAGAAGAGATGCCGGTGGGCCTCTTCGGGGACTTGCTGATATCCCGAGGCATCGAGGTCTTGCAGACTTTCCTCCAGCTGGTCCCACCGAGAACATTGGTTAGGCTGGATTGGTGTTACACATGAATCCGATGGAATCGAAGGTTTAAACTGTTGGGGTATGGAGTATGAGGCTAGCGTGAGAGAATCCGAAGCTTTATCGGCACGGTTACTGGAGAAAAGATGCAGTACAGAGTTCATGGACATCGACATGACAGGTGACGCAGCCTGGACAGCGTCCCCAGTGGCCATGGGTTGAGCCGTGATTTTGTTGCCTCGCCTCCGCTTCTTTCTTTTGGGGAAGATATATTCGGATGCGTTATCTGTACCCTCAGCCTGAGAGCTGAGTGGATCCGAGGAAGTTCGTGGCAAGGGTGGGACGAGAGAGGAGAAGCCCTCAAGATGTTGGGATCGCATCATAGTTCCTTGGGTCACCGAGAGTTGGTGCAAGTGATCAATGAAAGGCCCACGATTTATATATCATTGGGTGAATGCTATATGCAAATTTCACGCAGCTGCCACGAGATTCTGGGCCTGCAATAGTCATTGGTCCGGAGTCAGAGAGCGGGCGATGAGTGCCACGGCTAAAGTGGAGAATGCCTTTTTTAGTTAAGGCAAGCCAGTGCCTTGAAGCATCAGGAAGAGGAGCGTGTACGAGATAAGCGCGCTCTCAGTTGTGGCGGCGACGATACMAATAGGGGNAGAGGAGCGTGTACGAGACAAGCGCGCTCACAGTTGTGGCGGCGCTAAATGCAGTGAGGTAGGTCCTGCACTCGGGGTTGGACAAATTCAAAGCGGGATGGGCCCAATCGGGGAGATTATGATAATGAATTATGTACGTACCAGATCCATTGCATCTCGCGAGCTTATGGTTGCCCATCACAAGGTTGATGCAATGCTGCAGCATCCTCGCAATACAACACACACCATGTCGCTCAACTTCTGCCCTCCCTTGCGGCCCACTGCCCACATGCAAACCTGTCCTCTTCTTACAAGGACCTGGAGTCTACATTGCTTTCACACCTCCTCCACAGCAAATGCCTCAGCTGATCAGCTCTGATCAGTGATGGCCCTGCATGCTTGTCACGGTCAAGGTTTTCTAGGGAAGGAAAACCGGCTTAAGAACGAGGGGGGGCAAGAATGAAAGGAGTTGATTCGACGAGGAAAGCTACAAAGAGCTAGCTACGAGGTATATGTAGGGAGCTCCAACCCGGAGCTTGACTTGCGCACGGACTTGCGCGCG
>SDEE01000579.1:0-32327 GCA_004126415.1 Candolleomyces aberdarensis | reverse complement strand
TGGAGGCTCAATATTAGCAGAAACACCCCATACGAGAATCACTGGCACCCACTGAGCAAAGATGTGTCAATTCGGTGTTCGACAGAGGCGTTGGAGGCCAGTCCCGGGTCGCCAATTTGGCTGTATTTGCTCACATTCCCACTCTCCTCAGCTTCAAGCCAGAGCCAGCGGAGGGCAAGGCGCGCCAATGAATTCGCAACTCGCGAGTGGCACTTAGATATCCAGTGAGGATGAGTGATTGGGGTGGTGGAAGTCCGCCAGCGACCAGCAAATGCAAAAGAATAGAGAGAGAGGGAATGGACGAAAGGGACACCTCAAACGAACCAAGTGGAAAGCAGACCACAGACCACAGACGCGGCCCCGACTCAGATGCTCCAAAATACTTGCATCGATCGTGTGTTTAATTCTGCAAATACTCCCAAATAGTACCTCACAGCTTGCATAAATAAGTTTTACCCAACATTCCCAACTTCCCTTGCGTGTCCCGTTGGAATGGCCGGACTGTGCCTCGCCCCGCGATGTGCCACGTCTGCAAGAAAGAAGAATATCCCCTTACCAATATATCAAATGTCCAAGGGCTCTCCTTCATTTCGATAGCTCTCTTTGCACCAGTGTCAATTCCACTCGACTTGCATCTTCTGCAAATGTTGCCTCTTCCTTGAGGTCATCACAGGACCTCTTGTAGTTGAGGCTCACCTAGGTCGCCTGTGGGCTTGTGCCACAGGTAATTCGGGCAGTCGTCTCTTGGGTGTGAGCCACCCGCCTCCCGACCCTCAGATGGATACTGGCACGAACTCCTCAGCCCACTACCCATCCCTGGATACCCGTCAGCATCAAACGTTATGCGCAAGTCATCGCCGAGAATTCAGGAGCACAGAAATGGTAGAATCACCGTTGTTTTGGTATGGGGTATATATTAATTGAATTTCAGATCTTCTCGATCCACATGGACAATGCGAGCAATTGTGACACTGCAGTTACCACCCTGGATGCCTCAATCCCAGCATTTAAAGGGAAACTTGCCTGTACCTGCTGTTGCTTTCCTCACAGTTAGCGTAAACCTGATCGTAGAGGTGCGATTTATTTCAAGCTGATATCCCATTCACACTCACAGGTGTGACACTCTAGGCTTTCATTTCCTGCTTCTTTCGACATCCATTGAAAATGATCCGTTCCAAACGAAAGCGTGAGGTCCCGTCCGTGGCTTTGGTGGTCACACTGGCACTAGCACAGAAAGCCCGTGTACAAGCGGCCACTTCTGAGGCGAGCAAGGGCTGTTACAAGCGACCAGGCTTACAAAGTCCACGCATGGTCATCCTTTGGCTCCAGGTGAGTATACCAGAATTCGTAGACCATTGTTTGCCAGATCACTGAAGTCATGTTTGAATAGCCCCTTCCGTCGATGTTGAACACTTTTCCGAACGGACTACTCTAAGTGAACCATTTGCAATGTGACACCGCATCCCAGACCTTCGAAGCATGCATCGCTGTTGGATCTTGGGGCTCATCCCCTTTGCTCCCTGCAGAGCTGTGTGGAGAATGCACGCCGTCTGCGTGTGCATGCAGTTTATTCATTCCGTCTTCAGAACAGGAGTCACATGCCGGATCCTTGCGGACGAAGCTGATTATTCGGCTTATCTTTAGGTATTCTTATCTCCTGCATTGACAGCCAGCAATCCTCGTTCCTCGTCCATTCTTTACTCTGCGGGGCTTGTCCCCCTGCGTTCAACTCTATCGTCCGTCCTCCTGGCCCCTCGCAACATATTGTATCAACGATCAGGAACCACGCACGTTGCATCACGGCGTAAAGTTGGCATTACAGCTCGATTCCCGTCGTATCACACTCGCACGCACACACTCGCATCGACTCACATGGAAAGGACTCAGAATATATACCACTATAGGCTCATTTCACCATGAGGCTGCCCCATACGAGACAAAGACGACAATAGTTGACTGTCAAAGTCCATTCCACATGAAAACACGTATCAACTGACAGTCTCGAATACCGCCTTGGAATTGCGACCACCCGCCCAGCTCGTACAATTCGCTCGGCACGGGACCCAAGGCACCCTGAAGCCTACACAGGAACGGGAGTTTGAGAAGGAAGGGAATGAAATCCAGGGACCTGGTAACTTGGAGGATCTAATGAGGTTGTGGACGAGTGTATGGTTAAGCTCGTAGAAAGCAATCTTATAGTGATTTTTATTTATCAAGATCATTTACAAATGGTTCATCTTTAAGGAAGATTGGTAAAGTTCCCATTTTCTTCATCGATATAAGTCTCTGCACAATAGCCCGTTGCTCTGTCATTCCTTGGCCCTTGCCATATGAAAAGCATTGTAGATATTCCATACTGCCCTTTGGACAGACCTTGTGAAGCTTTTCCACAACCTCTTGATCTCGTGCAGCTAACCGAGCTGTAATCTGTTCGGAAATCTTCATCTTTGAACGCTCCAACTTGAGTTCAGGAGCAGTTCCCTCAACAATACAATACCTGTGGCGGAAGGCCTCACCGCCTAATTCGCCGTATTCTTCCATCAGAATCTATTCCAAATCCATGTTCAACACCAGGGTATCATTTGAATCCAAATGTTCTCACCTTCATACGACTCCATGATGATTTCAAAGAACGCCATTCATGCCGGCGTCCAAAGACCATTTTCCAATGCTTGATAGCAATGGGTATGCCTTTGATTTTCAGCGAACTTGTGCATTTGCTTGTACCATCGGAGTCATCCCAACTCTTCCAAAGGTCGGTAAAGGAGGGCTTCAGACTGAGATCTGGAGGGCGGCTGGGGAGATCCGAGTCATTATATTCCACTGTGGCTCCATGAACGCTCAGTGTGTGATATTTTGTAAGAGTAGCCTGGTCATGCCAGGGGTGATCTGGTATAACGGAAGACCCGTCCAGTTTACCATCAGACACCCCCTTGAGGAGGGATAGGCGTGCCAGGCTCTCAGCTCCGCTCCCGCCAGGATCAGCTGATGGCTCTGAGGCCGGCGCTGAGCCTGTCAAAGGAACAGGAGTCACACAAGAGATGGGTAGTGATTGTGAACCAGCATTAGTTGAACATATGGCTTCTCTCGGACATGGATTCTCTCGGGGTGTGGGAGCTGCCCAGGTTTTAACCGCTCGTGATGCCTAAATAATCAGACGTGAGCATTTCATATGCAAAACAATAAGAGACTGTTACCCAGTCTTCAAGATCTTTGCGTCTCTTTTGGGCCTCCAATGACTGATTGTTGCTGGGAGGGAGGGTATTGTCTATATCTCCCATCTGCGTGATACGAAGGGCTTGAGCTCGCCTGGCAGATAGTTTCTGTTTTTTTGCCGGAGAGTTGGGATCCCTGGGTCCTTTATGTGGTCGCTTAGGTGGAGCAACCTGTCTGGAAATAATGTCCGTCAAGTTGAATGTCATCCCAGGGGATGAATCACGTACGTCCATGTCTCCTTTGGCGTCTCACTAAACGTTTTCAGAACAGCTATTAATTCGTCCTTGTTTTTGTGTCCAGGGGTCTTCCCGATTCTCCTTACCCAAATCTGCAGCTGATTTTTCGAGAGCCCAAGCCTACCAGCTTAATGGGTAAGCACGTTCCTTTGCCAATGAAAATGGGAACGTTACAGGTCAATCTCTTGAGTCTTCTCAAATCCGCTGGATTTCAATTCGGGCAAGGTAACAATGAGTGTTTTACCGGACACGTTGGCAGCTGGGGCAGCCATGAGTTGGAAAGGATTCCCCAAATCGATGTCGATACAAAGTGTGGGTCAAGTTCTGTTCAAAGTCTGTTGCTGCAAAACATAATTGTGTCGATTCCCATTGCACGGTGAGATTGATTCCCCATATGTAGGTGCGTGGCAATCTAACACCTTATTGATAGAGTGCCCCAGTGAGAGGACGGGGTAAGATTCTCTGAAATTGTGTTCGCAGAGTCAGATTGAAATCAGGCGTGTCGCGTCACCAGCGCACAAAGGGCACTAACTGGACAGGAAAGCATCGAACGAATAACGAATAATTACCGGACTTCTATTACAGCTAAATGCAAAATCATAGATGTTTTCTCGCTGTGCGCCTTCTCTGAGTAAGCCACCAAAGATGGCGGCATGACGCCATCGCGCCGTGGTGGTTGAGCTTGGAGGTTGAGCTTTGCTCCACCGTTACGAGCCCCAACGGCGAACATCCTGCGCGATTTGAACTAATTTATATAAGAAAGGGCTATGAAAGTATTTTTCGACAAAAATTCTCGGTTCCACCCAAAAACGCATCTGCAAGGCTAGGAGCGACAAAGGGAGCGACAAAGGCAGCTTCAGCGACAGTGACAAAGGCAGCTTCAGCGACAGCGACAAAGGCAGCTTCAGCGACAGCGACAAAGGCAGCTTCAGCGACAGCGACAAAGGCAGCGTCAGCAACAGTGACCGCGTCAGCGACAGTGGCAGCGACCAAGRCAGCGGCAGCGKCAGCGGAGGGGCAGGGGCAGGGGCAGGGGCAGCATGCACAGGGGGGACCATATGAACATGGACGAGAACAGTGAAGAAGAGACAGAAGAGGAGAAGGATGCCGAGGAAATGCCAAAGAAGAAAGAGAAGAAGAAASAGAAGAAACAAAGTTTCGACGAYCCCACCTTTCGGTCCAAGAAAGTCCTTCTTGACGCGTACCTGCAGGCACAGGACGATGACTGTCAGGCGAATTTTAAACTAATCCGTAACAGTTTTCACAAGACAATGAAACCCAGGGACCTCATCTGCATGACCARATGGGCGCTTTCTTTCGTCGAACAAGCAGCTAAGGCTGATTTTAAGGTGCGTACCCAAGTCTGATTGCGTTGACGAAGTGACAAACAATTAGCCTTGCCACTTCGCTCATTCAGAAATATGGAACATCTAAAGCGTCTCAACAAGTGCGCATTCTGAGGAAGGATGTCAAGACGTACCTGGGTCGTGTTGATTCGTGGTTCACCGGCGTGAAGAAGGACCTTGAGCTATTCGATCTTCTCGGTCCCATGGCTGAAAATCCGGATCCCATAATTGTTGCAGCTTTCGAAGGGGAAGATGCTGTCCCCTTCCCTAAGCTGCTCAAAGATAGGATGAAAGCCAGGCAGAATCCGGCAGCTGCTTGAGCCCTCTTGAGCCTCTTGCCGCTAGGGTCCAGTCGAGGTAGACATGTTGAATAGTTTCTTGATATCCCTGCTTGCTCAATGAGATTGTCCGTATAAATAGATCAACATTCCAGAGAGTATTCAAGAGAGTTTTTGAGATGAATAAATGAATTCCCCATTCTCATCTCTGAAAAGTCCCTGGCTATCTCCTGGGAATCAAAGCAAAACCGGAGAAGTGCAGGGAAGGGAGGGAAACTTTCAGAACTGCTAGTCGCCCTTATTACGAACACAAGCGTGGCTTCTCGCGGAGCGAGGCACAGTCCGGCCATTCCAACGGGACACGCTATGAAGTGTAGCAGGCGAAAGCAGTTGCTGAATAGTTGAAAAGAAAAGTCTAGGCGGAGGGGCGGGGAGCAGAGGTCCATGTCAATGTCACTCTCTGTGGCATTGTAACTAGAAGGGGAACAACGCTGAATTTCCAGTGAGGTAGCCAGGCCATTGGGGGTAACGAGGGTTTGGTTCAGAGATGGGTGCGTAATCAATCTCATTGTCAACAGCTGTAGTTCGGTGGAAGAAGAGAAGAGTGTCCGCTGGCTCTGGCTTGAAGCTGAGGAGAGTGGGAATGTGAGCAAATACAGCCAAATTGGCGACCCGGGACTGGCCTCCAACGCCTCTGTCGAACACCGAATTGACACATCTTTGCTCAGTGGGTGCCAGTGATTCTCGTATGGGGTGTTTCTGCTAATATTGAGCCTCCAGATCACCTATAAATACGAGGAAGAGCGCTCAAGCTCTGAAGATGAGGACCAATCCGACAACATGAGGCTACCTGTCCCTCAATCACCGCCAAACGGAAAGGCAAGGCGAAGGCAGACAGTGCCGAGGACAAAACAACATGGAGGCACCAGTATTCCCAGTAGTGGGAAGCGCAAGCAGCAACCATTACCCCCCTCATCGCTCCAGCAACACGACGAACCGCTGGTCTTCCTTGGAACGTCTCTGGACAAACCATCGCCACCACCCGTGTCGGACGCTCGACGACTGGCAGGCGCGGACATCCACTAGCCACTCCAGTCAAGCAACCTTTGCCGTCTTTAACGACTTTCATCGTTTCCCGATGGCAAGCCCCTCCCTATTCCCGGTCAACAAGCTCGGCTGCCGCAGCCTCGAAGAACCTCCGTTCCGTTGACGGAATGTGATGTGTCGCTGTACCCCACTACCAAGCCGATCGGTGAGCATCTTACCTCGACGGCATGACATCACTTAAGCTGGTAGATCTCTGACAACGCCCTGTCTTTCCATCATAGGCTGCAACTGCCACCATCACAGCTATTGCATCTACCACACCCAATTCCCTATCCGCTTCGCCCCCTTCTCCGAATCTGATGGCAAACAGCAACAGCTTCCTGTCGGCGAGCCAATCGCTGTATCCTTCCGCCCTCGGTCCCTTCGCTTCTGGTCCCTTCACGGACGCAGCAACTCTGGGACGCTCCATATCACCACCTCAACCTTGATTTCTGCCCCACGAAGACCGGAAGAGCGCCGGGATTCAGGCCCTCCCCCTCCCCAACCACTCCACCTGTCGTCTTCTATGTTCAAGCACCCCAGCAACAGCAACGGACAGCTCGCTCGAATGGAAGAACAAGACCGTCAATGCTGCCAGGTCATATACCAGCTGTGCTCGCCCTGCTCTCGATTAAATACCTCATATCGTGTGTCAGCTCGCATTTTGCTTCAAAACAAGTTGGACAAGATCAGGAACAAAACAACGTCGCGTTCGATGGCCATGGGGTGGAAAAGGAGCAGAGCTCAAAATGGAGGCATTGGATGATTCCTGTGGAAGATTGCATGCCTGTTGGGCTACGCAGTGTTGGTGGGGCTATCAGTGCTTTCCGTCCTCCGTCCTGAAGATCCTCACCAATGAAGGCATGGGGATTGAACAATACACGGCCAAGTTCTTTTGCTGCCGAACGTGAGTGTCGAGCAAATTGGAGTCGGGTTACGCTAAAGCTTTGCTGTCCAGGCCTGGGCCCTCTCTTTCCCCCCCCGTTTTTGAATATCTCAGCGCCAAGATGCCGCTGGACAAGCCGCAACAGCACCTAGTTCTATCCTCTGAACCGGCCGTCTATGGTTATCGCGATGCGTGGCCGCTTTGCAGCCTTCACGAACAAGCCGTTGGATGGTGCGGAAGGCTGGGTGCTTGGGGTGAAGATTGGCGCTCTGTTCTTGACGGCTCTGGTTGTTCCGAAATGCATTCCCAGCGCCCACCGACCAGCGGACCCCAAGGTAGCGTTTATACGTCCTTTCAAATGCAACTACTTCTGACCTGAATCCCTAAGCAACCTCACCCTGAACAGACAGCTTCTGTCTTGGCCTTCAACATGTACAGCCATCGCGAACAAGTTGCCTCACCTCACGCCAGACGAGATGCCCCCGATGGCAGGCTATGACAGGGCAGAGAACCTCGCCAAATTTTCACTTTCTGTAAGTTTTAGATTACTCCTCTCCTCTGGCTTTAAACCTGACGCTCGGGAGACAATAGATCCTACCAAATTTCGAAAAGGACGTCATATCGGCTCGAGTCTCATAAGACTGTTTGGTAAACCAACTACTGCTTGCAGCAGTCCTTCTTACTTATGGCGTTTGACCTTGTCTAGCGTTCACTACTTTGCTGGTGCCATCGCCATGACGGACCATACACTTGGCCAATTCGCCGCCGCTGGGGCGATCAACCGAATCTTAGCGTAAGCTCTTCTACCTTTTCCATCCCCCTAACCATCGCTCACGCGAATCCCTTTAGCTTTGCTCGAGTCAGGTGAGACTGAAAACCCCACCGTTTGGCCCTGGTGCCGGATCATTTGTCTCTTCCTTATGCCGGTCCTTGGCTCTATGGGATTATGTCACGACGATGAACCATGTCGCCATCCGAACGGGATCCATTTTGACTCAAGTCATCTTTGAATCAGAGTTGTGAGTGAAGGCCCTAAGAGAGTAAAGATGAAGGCAAGAATAAGAAGGATAGGTCGAGTTTCATTGAAAAGCTCAATACGTCCCATCTTTTCGTTATGCTTTGTGAGTATGTTTCCTTCTGGACTTTTCTATCTATCGGCTCAATGATTCGTCTAGTCTGGTATTTCCCTCTCCAAATCATCTGCTCTTCCGCGCTTCTTCGTCTCATCCTTGGGTTGAGGTAAGTCTACCCTACTTCCCCAATACTGTTTTCGTGCTTATCCGGTCTTCTCAAGTGCTTTTGTCGGGTTGGGGCTGACGGTTGCTCCCCGTCCTCGGTTACATGACGGGTCTACTGCAGGGCGTCCAGATCGAAAAGAGGAAGAAGGTATGGCAAGACTACCGTTCGTCCCACACCCAGTTTCCTAACCTATTCCTGCTAGACGTACGATCTAGACGTTGACGGAAGGTAAGGGTCTCAATGTGTATCATTCAAGTCGGTGCTGATAAGCTGTGTAGCGATTGGAGTCTTGAGGACCATCAAGTTGTTCGGTTGGGAGAAGAAAATTCAAGAGAAGGTCAACAAACGACGAGAGGAAGAGCTGAAGGTGGCTGCCTATTTACTACGCTCTCGTCGAAATACCTGAATCCGGTGATGTATATAGGTGCTCTCCTTGTTCATCATGCTCGTCACGTAAGTTGTCTTTCAGTCCATTGAAAGTTCCATATTCTTAAATCTCCGTGCCCTAGCCAATTGATACCGGTTATCACCATGCTCGCAACTTACACGGTGGCCGTCTTGATCATGAAGACAGAGCTCACAGCTTCCAAGACGAGCATGATTGTCCTTGGGAAGTTCGTTCCGTCATGATCCTGAGCACAAACATCAGAGGTATGTATCTATTCCTGGCTTTACACTGCCCGTGCCGCGATCTCTGATGCTTTCCATTTTCTCAGGCAGAGTCCATCGATCGATTCAACGCCTCCTTCAAGGAGACGGACCTCCTGGGTTCTTACGAACTCGTTGAAAGCTCTCCTGCCCTTGTTCTCGGCTGGTTGAAGACGATAGCTTGTACCTCCGAAACGCCAGCTTTGNCCCAGGACTCTCCAGGCGAATGATCGATCTACGCCCACTTTGTCTTTCAAGTAGACTATTCCAGGAGAGTTGCGCTTTATGGAAGGCAAGATAAACCTCGTTGTTGGTCCTACGTGCGTTACCCACTGATTCGACTGGCGATCTTGTGTATATTGAACACAATCCTGTTTCCCAGTGGTTCTGGAAAGACGTCGTTGCTTATGGCTCTCCTTGGTACGTCCCTTCCGGATCCTTCTGCTACTACCTCCCGATCTGACTAGGTATCCGATAGGCGAGATGCACTTCGCCCCGAGCGAACCCGATTCATTGTTCAGTCTCCCACATGCACGTGCTGGAGGTGTTGCGTTTGCTGTGCAGGAATCATGGGTTCAGAACGAAACCATCCGGGAGAATATTCTGCTCCATTCCGCTTACGACGAAGAGCGGTACAAGAAGGGTAAGGTGTCTCTACGTGCTGCCAAGTCAGCTATCTTATCGGTACTGATGATGGCATATAGCAGTTTTGCATCAGTGTGCTCTGGAGCCTGACCATGAGTTGTTTGAGGCTTAGGATGCGACTGAGGTTGGAGAGCGCAGGTTGACATTGAGGTGAGCTCTTCTTTGAAGGTCAAAACAAACGCTTCGGCTGATCATATACTATTATATCAGTGGTCAGAAGGTACGGCCCGTGGTATATTTCCAAACTGGATCAGTAGTGACCTTTGAGGAACTAGGCGCGTCTGACGCTGGCACTAGCGATTTACTCCGACGCCCAAATCATCCTTCTCGACGATGTGCCGGGTGCTTTGAATGTTTATACGTACGCGCTTCTATTTTGTTCGTGGCGGACCTTTTTCGATTGACGGCCACGCAGTGCAAAATGGGTTGTCAACAAGAGGGCATTTAGTTAATGGTCGAGCTGTCCCTCTCGTCGTGCGTACCATTCCACATCCCGTTTCCTCCACAGTATCTTAATGAATATAGCAGACACGCAATATTGCTCTCGCTCGCCCCCATCACAGACTACATCGCCACCGTCAGCTCTACCAGGTTTGTCACTGGCCACGGACAAGACATATCTGGACCCCTTCAGGCTGAGCCTTCCAAGCCGAATACGAAAAGGACGAACCCGCCATTGCTGAGGATGAGTCGCTGATCGATGAGCCGGAGAAAAGCAAAAGAAAGCAAGCGGCAAGTTGATTGTTGTGGAAGACTCGGTTCACCATGGCACTCTCAGAAGGCGCTCAAGCCGCTCTTGAAGGGTCCAGGTGGGCAGTATGTTGTGCTGTTCTTCACGCTTTGGATTGGAGGTTATGTCTCGGAGAATTTTACGGCTAGCTTTATTTAACCCCTGGTTTTTGGGATATCAGAGCTCGCAGTATGAGACTCATGATACAGAAGCAGTTCCTGTTGCCAAGTAAGCTTTGATGATCCATTTGTGTATTGGTGGTGGCGTGTTAGTTTTGTAGGTACCTCTGTATCTACATTGACCTGACATTCATTTTTGTTTTAATCAACGTTAGTAAATATATCTGATTACTTTGGGAGCATGAGAGCACAAAGACCATCCACAAATCACACTGAAACAGTACTTGGTGCTACTCTGAGGACCTCCAGTATTGCTCCATGTGTTGTTGCTGTTCTCGTGCTTGCATGTACCTTGAAGCTGCAGCATAATTTCTTTGGTTGACAGTTTTATGGAGAGTTCTGGACCTGTATTGTGGGTTCCTTCCAGGACCTGAATCAGGGTCTGGAGGCATGCTGACAGAGGTTTTGGATGATGGAAGAGTGGTGCCATGTAGCTCTGTGCTGCGAAATGACCTGAATACGGATCAGAGGCATGAATGGATGCAAGGTAGAAAGGGAAGGGAAAATACCAAAGGCTGTTTCCACGTGGCTCAAAATAAATGCCATACATCATATAGATGAAGGCAAAATCATCAGGGTTTGCTACCTCAAGGTCTAGATTGAGACAGAGGCCAATCCCCATGTCTCTGTCCAGATGGAGGGGAACTGCATAATTAGAACAGTAGTAAAGAGTGGCTGAATCTAAGCCCAGCAATTCTCCGCCATGATTGGTTGTCCTCATTTGGCGGTATAGCTCAAATGCAGACTGGCGTGTGACCACATCCATGATGAGGGAATCCTAAGGTTAGCAGAGCAGCACAAATTTTATTAGTAGGTAAGAGGAAAAAAAAAAAAAAGAGATAGATTGACATACTTCAGCATTGTCAAATAGACAACAAAGACCTTCAACTGATGTAGCACCCATGCCATTGTAAAAACGGTGACAATCTCCAAGTGAACCTCCGCTGGGTGTTCTTCCTCCTTGTGGAACCATTTTCCCTTGACCATAGGTACTGAATTGCTTGCCTCGAGTGATCCCTTTTTGGTTGGAAAAATTTTGGAAATGCTTCAACATTCGCTCTCTTGAGTCAGACGGGATAGCATTGTAAACCCAAATGTCTCGCTGAGCCTACAGTAAATATAATAGTGTGAAATTTTCAGTAAAAATGACTGACCAATTCCTGTGTATCTTTGTCAACAAGCCTGAAAACTTGTATTTTGCAGCGCTGAACAATGTCTTCATTGCAGGAGATTCTTTTTAATTTCAGGTCCTCAGGATGGTACAGTGGCTTGACTGGTGGATCTTTATGGTCCTTTGATTTCTGAGTCTGCCAAAGAGGGCTCAGTTAAAACTTTGGTAGGCACTATTATATAGAGATCTCACAGATATTTTGATTTCCTCAAGTGGGTGGACACTTACACCGCATCCAACCAAGTCCCCCTTTGGCTCTTGTACTGAGACAGCTATGGTCTGAACACATTGCTGGTCTTCTGGAAGAGAACTGCAAGTGGCGCAAGATCGAGACAGTGCCTATTGCCATTTACTTAGCAAAAATGCAGCTCATGGTATGTGATTCAAACAACTTACTTTTCTTCCTGGAACTCCATGAAGAGTGGCATTTTGTGGAGCAAGTGTGTGCTGGAGCTCCCTGAATTCAAATGATCGCTGGAGAATTGTACGGAATAATGAGTCCTTGACCTTGCTGAATCCAGAGTCACTTCGGTGCATGTGGTGATGATGAGATACAATGTCCCGGAAAACAATGTCTGGGTTGGCCAGGTGGCCATTTGCATCAATCAGAGCTTTTAACTATGCGATGCTCATCAGTCAATTACTAAATACTGATGAATTGTGTGCGCTTACATTGTATCCACATCCTACCAATGCATAGAATACCCACTGGGCAAATGCCTTCTGAAAATTCTCTGGTCCAAGCAAAAAAAAGGCAGAAGAAGGTGAGGCACCAAGAGGAACTATATCCTTTTCAGCACACAATGCTTTTAGCAGATCTTTTCCACTCTTGATATCTTTTGATTTCTGGACCTGTGCCACATATAAAATCAGTTAGAGTATCTATCAGGTGGGTCTGACGGCTTACCTTTTGAATTGGGTGCAATGATGGTGGAAAAGGATGATAATAAGGTGTATTCTGAGAGTGAGCCTGAGGGARCACAGCTCCTGGAGTCCACTCAAGTAAGACTGCCAAAAAAGTAACATCTGTGCGATGATACCGTAACAAATAGACAGCCAGCTCCTCCCTGCAGGTTGCTGCTATGCTCAAATCACTCCAGGCTAAGATTGCCCCTGGAAGTGCACTAGCCTACAAATGACTATTCATTAGCCAGTTGCAACCAAAAAAAATAAAAAAACAGCTGCATTACCTGCACAGTTTTAGTCCATAGAGTTTGGCAATATATGGATCGAGGAACCCATCGCATTTTACGGAGAGCATTGACAACATCCTGATAGAGCTCACGCTCAGAAAGCCCACCCTTAGAATTACTATTAGTAAGCCCACCTTCTAAATCAATTCAACAGCTGAGCATTACATACCATGGAGGTTGCACTGGATTTGTGTTGACAGTAAGATAGTGCTGTCCCAAGAGCCTTAGCCCAATTTGCACAAAAGAAGGACCAGATACAAGAGTGCAATATGAGGGTATTTGTCCACTGGTCCTGCTTGGCAGCATGGCTTTGCAGCTCTACCAAGTCAAAACCTGGACAAGGTTCAGAGCTTGCACACTCAGAAGCCACCCTCTCAACTCTAGCTCGCTTTCTAGGAGGAGATGTTGAATCAACAGGCTGCGTGGAAGAGCTTGCATCATTAGTTACTGGAACTTTGGCTGGAGTTTCAGAAGACAGGAGTTGGTCTTCATGAGGAACATTTTCCAGGCTATCTGGATACAGCATATCCAGTTCCATGTCTTGGAGGATGTTATGCTGAAGCTCTGTCACTCCATTTGTTCCAAACTACCAGGATGTGAATGAGCAAAGATAAAGATGCTGCAGAAAGGACACATACTGAGTGATATTGCACTTGCCGGTGGAGGCCCCACAGAACTTCATGAACCACAAGGTTCTGCTTTGTGAACCAAAGCCATTGCAGCTCGATGAAGCTATCAAGGGCTGTTTCAATGTCAAGAAGGTGGCGGAGGTCCGACTCAACACCAAGGCAAGTTGACAACCATGTGATAACAGCTCTTGTCTGATTGAATGCAATGAGCTCTCAACACAATATGATCAGTATGACCCTTCTGCTTACAAGATCCCCCTCTCCTGCTGCAATTTCTTTCTTAAAATCCTCCTTCCATGCCTTCATCCTCTTTTGCGTGCATAATTCAGATGTTTGGTTGAGGGTCAGCTGCTTCATCGTCAACTTCGCCAGCTGGACATCCCCAATGTTAGTCTGAAACACTGGGAATGTGTGAGTACTTGGATCCATCGTAGTATGAGTCTGCCAGTGAGATCGTTGGTGATCGTTGGTGATAGACTCGCTAAGCATTTCTTTTGGGAATCCCTAAAGCCGGAGTTTGAAAACAGCGATGGGACTGCCAAAGGTGCGACAAGACCGGAAAGGGAGTGGCTGTCTTGCAGATGGCAAGAGACAAGGAGCTGTAATATAATGAATGGAATTCCCATCCACCTTTACCAGAAGCTACCTATCGGACGCCAAACAAGCCCCCTCTACCATAACGCTCAGCACGATAACGTTCTGAGGTACCGCTTGCAGAATTTTGTGCTCTCTGGGTCAGGATGGCCCTGCAACCGAGCCGCGTTGACGCATTAACCAGAAGACTTGTATTCCTTGGGCTAAGGATCATCGATCATTTTCTCATGTAACTACACATTCGATCGTAGAACCAATATACTTCATGTACATTACATAAGAGACCTATCAACGTTGCACCATACGAATGGATGCCAGCGTTCTTGACGTGCTCCGAGACATAGCGCATCACCATCTTCCCATCCTTCGCCACCACACTCATCTTAATCCCCTTCGCCCGCTCGATGCACTTGGTGATGACCACCAGATGGTCGAGGGAGACTTCAGCTGCCTAGGTGAGGTAGCTGATGAGGCCGTCGGTGGACGAGCCAACGTTCATCGCGGCTCCAGAAAGTACGTACGATGGCCGAGCAAGCACAGGCCAGCGGTCTCGCAGAACGTCCCAGCCTCTTCATCACTCGACAAATCCTTCCACTTGGGCTGATCCACCTCAATCTCGTCCAACAACCTCGAGAACTTCAACCGATTCTCCGCAGTATCGACCATCCCCAATAATGTTCCGTAGATCTTCAAATTCTGTCGGTAGAGAGGGAGCGCAATGTTGTTCGGCATCCGTCCACCCATGGAAAGGATGACACCCCGGGACTGCTCCGCGTCGTAGATGCCGAGGGTGGTCTCCAAGCTGATATTTTCGAAGTACAATCGGTCAGCCTCGCTTATCGATGTTGGTCATCTGCCGAATCTTGTCCACGCTGTATTCCCGACGGAATACAGTATTAATAGCAAAGACACGCCTATCCGTAGGGTTGGCCAGCTCTTCGTCGATGTCTTCGACATAGTCATTCTGCAAAGACGCCAAAATTCAGCACGTCAACCTCAAGCATAGCAATGGAGGACAAGCTAAAGAACGTACCTCCACAAAGCCGCTGAATGAATCATCGATCGACCTAACAGCCTTTTGAAACGACTCCTCAAACGTCCTCCCAATCGCCATAGCCTCGCCCACACTCTTCATGCTACTGCTCAATAGCCTGTTGACCCAATTGGACTTTTTCAAGTCCCATCGAGGAATCTTCACGACGACATAGTCGGGCGGAGGCTCGAAGCACGCCGAAGTGACCTTGGTCACGGAGTTTTTGATCTCTTTGAGAGGTATGCCGAGGCCGAACTTAGCAGCGATGAAAGCAAGGGAGCGACCGGTAGCCTTCGAGGCGAGCGCAGAGGAGCGGGAGAGACGGACATTGACCTAGTGGTAGAACGACGTGAGAATCAATGGAGATAGGATTCGAGAATGAATGGTTCTGACCTCGATCATGCAGTACTCCTGCGAGGTAGGACCGAGTGCATAGTACTGGATGTTGCACTCTCCAACGACACCCGAGTGACTGATGACGTTAACAGCCGTAGTCCGCAGCATGTTGTAATTGGCATCGGAGAGGGTCTGCGAAGGCGCAACGACAATCGGGTCTCCAGTATAGATACCTAGGGGATTAAAGTTCTGATGAAAAACGCGGAACATCGGTCAAAAATCCGCGAAAAGAGAAGCAGAGAAAATGCAATACTCACCTCCATGTTACAAACAGTGATACAATTATCCCTACAATCCCTAACAACCTCATACTCAATCTCCTTCCACCCTTCATACTCTTCTTCACAAGCACCTGCGGACTCGTCGCAAACACCGTATTACAAAGCGCCCTCAACTGCTCTTCATTCTGCGCAGACCCACTCCCAGACCCACCAAGCACATACGCAGCACGAACGATGACGAGATACCCGATAGTCTTCGCAGCGGTAATCGCCTCATCCACGTTCGTTACAGTACGCGACTCGGCGAACTTCTCCCAAATCTCGGTCACTGCATCTGCGAACAGCTGTCGATCCTCGGTGGTGATGATAGTCTCGATAGGCATTCCAAAAACCTTCACACCCAGCTCCGCGAACTCGTCCTTGAACTTGATACCGACATTGAGCACCGTCTGTCCACTAAACGTAACGTATATCCCATCCGGCTGCTCGTACTTGATAATCTTGCGCACATACTTGGGTGACGGAGAGAAGTTGACTTTATCCGCAAGACTTTTTGAGGTGGCAATCGTAGGGATATTAAGGTTGACCATGATCGTATAAATGCCTTCTCCCTTCAGCGCCTTGACAGCCTGTGAGCCCGAATAGTCAAACTCTCCTGCCTGCCCAATCGACAACCCTCTCGAATCTTTGGTAAGACGAGCGTCCACGCCGTAAAGCGCAAGAACACCATTCTCCTTGAGCCATGCGCCAAGCGAGGACTCGGCGAGGAAATGGCGGTAATCTTCTGTATAATTGCCGACGAGGACAGCGATGTGGATGCGGTTGTGCCCGAAGTGTTCAGGAAGGGCGTCCCAGGGTGCTGGCCAGGCAGGGACGCCGTGGTTGCCCAACAGTGGCTAAGCGAGAACGAGGGTCTGGTCCTGGTATGAAGAGTCCGTCAAGGATTCCGTGTATCCGACCATACCTGCAAAATGAGAACTAAATAATCAATGCGTCATCCCTCAGAAAACATAACGCACCAGTTTGAAAAACACATTCGCCTGCAACGCTCTTTCCCTCTACTCCAAAGCTAGCTAACCGAAGGTTCCTGAAGAGCCGACGGTGGCCGAGAGACCGTTGTAAAACGGCGTCGGCAGTACATATGTGATCAAGCCGCGCCACCCTTTGGTTGTCCAACGAAGTGAGTCTCGTCAAGAATGATTCTGAAATCACAATTAGGTCAAAAGTAAAGAGCTCCAGAAGCCTACAACTCACCGTTTGATTTTCGCGTCCACACGCTCGCAAGTGGGGGCGAAAGCAGGATAATTGCCAAGACCTCTGGCACCGTCACTAAGATTTAGCTTTTTTGGGGATCGTTTGTGCAACAATCTTGGGTATGAACGGCCTAGCACGATTCTGGTCGAAGGCGTCAGATTGCGGTTACGTAGGTGATGAAGCAGAAAGAGGACTCACTCCCTTCCGTCTTCTTACCGGACCAAGCGCAAACATCGACGGCAATCTGCGTCACAACTCACGAGTGCCTTTGTAGGCGCTGCGTATGCCAAAGTGTCGTCGTCCGAGGCAAGTGGAGCCTGTTCCATAGCGTAGAGAGAGACGAATGTCTTCCCAATGCTGGTAGGAGCTGTAGGCAAAAAATTCAGCGTCTTGCTTCAATTTAATGGCATCACGAAGAGCTAGAGTGCTCACCAACGCAACGACGAGTGTAGAGCGATTGGTACCCGGATGAGGTGGTACCTTTGGATTCGGACCACTGTCCACACCCCTATCCACACCTCTCCGTACAGAATAAACTGCCAACGCACAGGGCCACCTTTCAAAGTCATAGAATAGAAACATACGCCGGTGTCGCAGTCTTGAACTTTACGGGCTTCTTGAACTTAAAGGAGGGCGAGACTCCTTCGAGAATCCGAACCGCCTTGAGTATGCATCCGGCGCACTCCTGGAGCCCGAATAGCAACCTACACTGCGGTGGTTGACGAAACGTTGATGCAGGGCAGCTGGGTCTCCCAATTTGGCTGAAAAGGAGGTCTTGTACGCTTCTGTACTGCCTGCTGTGAGAAGGGGGATTTCCTTGTCAGACTGGACGCTGAGTGCGTTGAGAGCGACGGCGACAGGTACACCCTCGTGGATCGAGTTTTGATGCAGGTAGATTTTCTCTTCTTCGTGGCGACATGGATCTTGGGCTTTGGACCGCCCTGCGTCGACCTTGAGAGCGTTTATAAGAACAAAGAAAGAGGAGAGCCAATGGGGCACTCACAAAGTACACGAATTTGGGCTGCGTGATGCACAATAAGCGCCAGCTTGAGGGAAAATAGTAGTCGTACGCTAGACAAGGTCAAAGGCCATGAGTAAGAAGGACCGCTGCAAGCAGTAGTTGGTTTACCAGACAGTCTTATGAGACTCGAGCCGATATGACGTCCTTTTCGAAATTTGGTAGGATCTATCGTCTCCAGTGCGTCAGGTTTAAAGCCAGAGGAGAGGAGTAATCTAAAACTTACAGAAAGTGAAAATTTGGCGGAGTTCTCCGCCCTGTCATAGCCTGTCATCGGGGGCATCTCGTCTGGCGTGAGGTGAGGCAACTTGTTCGCGATAACTGTACATGTTGAAGACCAAGGCAGAAGCTGTCTTTCAGGGTGAGGTTGCTTAGGGATTCGGGTCAGAAGTTGTTGCATTTGAAAGGACGTATAAACGCTACCTTGGGGCCCGCTGGTCGGTGGGCGCTGGGAATGCATTTCGGAACAACCAGAGCCGTCAAGAGAATAGAGCGCCAATCTTTGCCCCAAGCACCCAGCCTTCCGCAATATCCAACTGTTCGTTCGTGCAAAGCGGCCACACATCGCGATAACCATAGACGGCCGGTTCAGAGGATAGAACTAGGTGCTGTTGCGGCTTGTCCAGCGCCATCTTGGTGCTGAGATATTCAAAAAGGGGAAAAAGAGGGCCCAGGCCTGGATGGCAAAGCTTTAGCGTAACCCGACTCCAATTTGCTCGACACTCACGTTCGGCAGCAAAAGAACTTGGCCGTGTATTGTTCAATCCCCATGCCTTCATTGGTGAGGATCTTCAGGACGGAGGGCACTGATAGCCTCACCAACACTGCGTAGCCCAACAGGCATGCAATCTTCCACAGGAATCATCCAATGCCTCCATTTTGAGCTCTGCCCCTTTTCCACCCCATCGAACGCGACGTCGTTTTGTTCCTGATCTTGTCCAACTTGTTTTGAAGCAAAATGCGAGCTGACACACGATATGTGGTATCGAACCGAGAGCAGGGCGAGCACAGCTGGTATCGAAAAGAAGCACTGGCTACTGCAAAGATAGTCAGGACTCACAAGACACCGTGAATACTAGGACACTCACTCTGAGCTTTGACCCAGGCCGTCTAATATCAAGGCGGTACCATGTTGAAACCGGTCGCTATAGCGAGTTCAGCGTTGGCGCATGCCTCTCCGATTCACCACTCAATCTAATTCGACTTGCTAGTTGTCGTAGAGGGGTGTTTGACCATCTGTGAACGACTCATCAAGCCAAAGAGATGTGGACCCATCCATAGCGTTATCGCGGCGCGCTCGCTGCGTCTACGTGGAGGGTTTTCTGGTGCTCTTCAAGTGCAAGGCGGTTGAGCGGGGATCGGTTGAGCTTGAGTTAAAAGAGCCACGTTTCCGATTGTCAGAATCTGGACCGTGTGTAGGATTGATGAAATACATATGCCCAGCGGCACCGTTCTCGACTCAGCATAGCGTCCATGTATACGGTGGGCATCGGAAGGGCTCTGTACCATCGTTATATGGAGAGAGCCACCCGTACGAGCAGCCGGCGCAGGTGGATAAAGTAACGATGAGGAAGGAAGGCTGTGATGCCTTTGGATGATGATCCGTTTGCGAAGGCGGAGGGTGTGAGGATGCTGAGTCCTATACCGGCTGGTCGTAGTACGCCGAGTGGTCTCAATGGTGTGGCTTCGTCGTCGACCCTGAAGAGACCCAAGTTGTCGACCAGCGATACCTCGGTGGTAGAAGAGACTGCAGAGAAGGGGATGGCGATGAAGACTGGATAAAGGGGCGACGATTTCGGCAGAGTCGGATGTCCAAGCTGACACCCTTCTCTGTGTCCGTCTCACGTTGGTGAAATAAAGATATACTCGGCATTTGTCGCAGTTGCTGCTGGTTATTGGGAGGGAGGGAAGGAGAGGATAGACTGGGGCTAGGTCGTTGCTACGACATATCAAGGGACTGGTACCCGTTATCAAACGCTGCTATTGCAGCAAAAATACGGGGTCCGTTGACAAGAGGTGCAGGTGCTTGAAGGTTATATGACCTGGCAGCATTGACGGTCTTGTTCTTCCATTCGAGCGAGCTGTCCGTTGCTGTTGCTGGGGTGCTTGAACATAGAAGACGACAGGTGGAGTGGTTGGGGAGGGGGAGGGCCTGTATCCCGGCGCTCTTCCGGTCTTCGTGGGGCAGAAATCAAGGTTGAGGTGGTGATATGGAGCGTCCCAGAGTTGCTGCGTCCGTGAAGGAACCAGAGGCGAATGGACCGAGGGCGGAAGGATACAGCGATTGGCTCGCCGGCAGGAAGCTGTTGCTGTTTGCCATCAGATTCGGAGAAGAGGGCGAAGCGGATAGGGAATTGGGTGTGGTAGATGCAATAGCTGTGATGGTGGCAGTTGCAGCCTATGATGGAAAGACAGGGCGTTGTCAGAGATCTACCAGCTTAAGTGATGTCATGTCGTCGAGGTAAGATGCTCACCGATCGGCTTGGTAGTTGGGTACAGCGACACATCACATTCCGTCAACGGAGCGGAGGCTCTTCGAGGTTGCGGCAGCCGAGCTTGTTGACCGGGAATAGGGAGGGGCTTGCCATCGGGAAACGATAGAAGTCGTTAGAGACAGAAAAGGTTGCTTGACTGGAGTGACTAGTGGATGTCCGCGCCTGCCAGTCGTCGAGCGTCCGACACGGGTGGTGGCGATGGTTTGTCCAGAGACGTTCCAAGGAAGACCAGCGGTTCGTCGTGTTGCTGGAGCGATGAGGGCGGTAATGGTTGCTGCTTGCGCTTCCCACTACTGGAGATACTGGTGCCTCCATGTCCATGATACACCGACCCGCCCGTCATTTTCTTCCTGGGCATTGGAGGTGGCACGCTTCTTGCTCTACCAGAGGGAGGTTCAGTAATGTCAGTTCAGAAATCCACCGGCTTCACAACAAGCGAGGGCTCCTCTTGGAGAGCGTAGTGACTCGAATGGTGGAGAGCGGACATCATCCATTTCGCTGCGGTCCTGTTCAAGTTGTTGAAGAAATGTCAAGTGATCAAGTATGAGAGGGCTTCTGGTAGGTGTATCTTTTCCACGATCCATGCATGAATTGACTAACCTATGATTATCTTAATCTTATAACAGGCGAATTCCAGAGCTCGGCAAGATCGCAAGATCACGAGTCACTGCTATTATGAGGCATATACTCAAAATATATAATGGGAGCCAACTGGAACCTCCCATGCCTATCCACCTTACTCCTCGCCATCTGACCAGCCACGTTCCTCTCCATCTGCCAGCTCCCCACCAGACTCCCAAGGATCAAACGCGGCTTTACGTGTTGTACGTCCACTAAATCTGGAAAATCGATGTTTACCATGGTAGAAAGGGAAGGCCCAATAGCAGCTACGCAATTCACCATGCGTTTTGAACCACATTGACCGATGCCCTGTATGGTCCAGACCATGAACGCCAAGTGAATCCTCGTAGCTCTCGGCGATGTAAAGTTGTGTTAATGACGGAATGCGCTGAAATACTATCTTGGACCACTTGGTCTTCCCTTCTTGCCGAACATCATATCCTTCTTCGTTTGACTCGGAATCCATTGGAGGATTATAAAACATGGCCAGGGGTGTCCAGATTTTGAGCACAGAAAGAGAGGAACAGTAAGCCAGCTGGGAGAAGATGTGCGGCATATGCCAGATCTTGTACGACGGGGGCTAAAAGTGATTGGGTCAATTCATAGTATAAAACAAAGCTCTAGATTTAGAAGAAACTCACCTCCTCTTCTGAGCCTAAGTAGTCTAGATTGAGGGTGAGTGCCTCTACACCACTGAAAGTTCTTCAATGCACCTCCCCGCCTGCCTACCTGCCGAGATGACCCCGGTGGAGCAGCAAGGGGTTGAAAGGAGTCGTCGCGCTGGGTAGCTCTTGCCGCAGCCACTCACCATCGAGGCCCTCGATAGGTAAGCGCTACGCCGTTGAAATTAACTACGTCCAGTCTTCTAATTTACAGCTATTTGGCTGACCAGCCGCAGTATCGCGACTATGATGTCGTGTCCGTCGTATCAGCCCTCAACCTCCTTATCCTCAGTGCTCACCCCAGTCGCTCCGATGTGAGACGGAACAGGCCGACTCCTCTGTCCAGCCTGCTCACAACTAGAACCAGCTGATGGTCGACGTCAATGGTATGCGGCTTTACGTCCACTCTTCGTACCTCTCCCAACACTCAAGCATCTCCAGTCTGGGCGATTGCGTTCTACACTCCCAGGAATCTTGTGCAGGAATGCTAGTTCGTCAAAGGTGTTTGTGTACAGATCGTCCATCTCGGCTTCAGGAAGACCGTCAAGACACTCTCTACCAAGACTTCTAGGACCTATCGATTCAAAGTGCAAGAGTTCAACGATCAAAAAACGAGCGACAAGGAGTACTTCGAGCACAGTACGTACGACCTTGAGGCTTTCTATGCAATACCTCTTGACATACTCCCCTCAGAGTACAAAATAACGTCGAAAGACCCTGATATGCCATTGTTCAACGTTGGTGGCACGAAGCAGAGCTTTCTTCCCGCCGAGGTTCGCGAGATGCTGCCAAACCAAGCCTTCAAAGAAAGCTGTTGGATGACCAGACGGCTCGAATGATCAGGGTCGCAACTAAACCGCCGAACGCCGATGCAGACAGGGTCGTTGGGCAGGGCATTCGCGAACTTGGCTTCACGGGTGACTCTGTCGCTGTCAAAGTTTTCGGTGCCAGCGCCAGCGACGAGATGGCTATCGTCCCTGTTCGAATCCTGGGACGTCCTGATGCTCATCACGCCGACAGTACCGCGTCGGTTGACGAGGGTGCTGGCTGGAATATGTGTAATGTTAATCCAGGGCACCAGGCTGGAGAACTGGGTTGTTATGCTCATCTTCGACAGTAATCAGCGTGGCAATATTCATGGTCTGCAGAATCCTGGTGTGCCAGCAGATCTGGCAAGGTTTAGCGAGTATGTGGCAAGCAAGCGGAATGGTGGTAGGGCCGTTTGCATCCAAGCTGCGAGGACCCGCAAAGAGAAAGGTAAGAAACATCGTTCTTTATCCCGAGTTTTCGGCTTATCCTTCGCTTAGGACAACTTCAATATCTCGCGAACGTCGCCCTCAAATCCAACATAGAGCTCAGTGGAGTGAAGTACAAGCGCTTAGAAGAACCGGCTTCGTATCTGGCAACTTACTTGTAATTGGTCTTCAACCCCGCCACGATTGTTGGAACTGGTGTCACCCCGGCCCTGGAAGCGTCAAAGGAACATCATCTATCGCAGCATGGAGATTCAAGAGAGTAAGGAGGTCAGTTGGAACCCTCTCCTCTGTTCTCCGCAGCTCAAAACGCCCCTTTAGATGGCCACCAATCTCGATCGCATGACGTTCCAAAGGTTGAACCTGCTCTTTGAAACGAACAAGATACTTCCGGAGCAAAACCTCGACCTACCGAGACGGTGCCTGGGGTACGCATCATCGGCCCTGATTCCTCGCTTGATATACCTAACGTCCGTATACAGGGAATGCATCGCTACACGGGACCGGAGCTGGTGACGGAAACCAGAACTGGAGTCAAGTCCTCAAGCTGGTACCGTCGTCGGCCGCGGTATCACGGCGATCTACCACTTCGACTTTTCCCTCAAGGTCTGTGTACCTTTCATCTTATTGTCTCAACCTTCTCAAAGCTCACGGAGGAACTTGAAGGAACGACCCAACCCACCCACTACTACGTTATCCGTGAAGAGATCGGCTTCCAAGCTCAACAACGCCATCGGCCACAGGTTCGTTCCCGCTACCTTAGGTAGTGGGTCTTATGGTGCACTCCCGCAAAACCCTCGATCACTAACGAGTGTCTCAGGCCGTTTGGAGCGGGAGCGGTCCGGACTTTCTATTTGCTTTTGCTTATTCTGGTCTTAGCGTTGTGCAGTTCTCCTCTCAACCTTTGCCCTTTGCTCAGCACGTTCAACATCGCTCATGTCGCTCCTCATTTATAATTGTCGGTATCTTTGGGTTGCTGGCATGTTTTCTTTACGTTGACTGCAAAATATATGTGTATATCGACCAACGTTTTTCAAATTTGTTGTGGACCCTTTCTGAGTCGTCCTCCCCCGGATATATCCCCAGCCCACCCATCGGCCTTCCCGAAGAGAGGATGCAGCCACACAGCAGGACTTCTACAGCACCCACAGAGTTGCGGTGCGGCTCAATGCGTCGCATTCACGGACAAGGCACTTACGCCACGGTGCCGAGTGGAAACTCAGCGAGAACGAGCTTGAACATCTCGCGAATCCAGATCAATGGCCTCTCAATTGTATATGAAGTCTAGATGACTTCCAGCCTTACACGCCTCTTTCTACTGAACGCAATTCGACCAGCAAGAATGTTCGAAAGTTGATGTTATGTCAGCTGAGCTACGTCATCACAACGCCTCGTCGCCTCTTCCACATGTGGTCATACATGTAGATTAGATTAGATATCCATGTCGCGGAATGTTGAAGTTTGGTTGAAGTCCCTCGGTGGGGAGGGACTGGGTGGGTAGAGAAATTGGGCTGTATCTCGTCGTGATGGAAAGAGAATAAGAGAGATAAGACTACACAACTGAAACTGAGACCTAATGGGTGAGGGTGCAAGCGTGCACGTGCAGTCTATGCGTTCGCCGCGTGAGGGCAGAAAGACCGCGACTCCGTCACTCCTCGATCGCCCGTCCTCCATTGAACTAGTGTAAACTTTCGTTTAAACAACGACCAATGGAGACACGAGGATGAAGGGAGCTTAGAGAAATTAGGGGGCGATGAGCCAGCGGCCTTAGGCCAGCCAGCTCTCGTTTTATTTTCCGACGTGGTCGGCTACTGAGGAGGATTTTTTTTTTTTTTTTTTTTGTATGAGAAAGGAATCAATAGAATGAAGTAAAGATGAGCAGGTGCGATATTACGAGTCTTTACGTAAGGAAAGCTCGTTCTTTTAATCGAAACGAGCCCAAAATGCCAAGAGCGCCGAGTTTTGCACCTTCCATAATAAGTAGTAAAAATCGGCAATATCCGAGGCCGGCTGCCTGTTTCTGAGGTGCCGGGCACTGGCCTCTCGGGTTTTACCGATACCTATCATTTTCGATAACCGAACGAGTTCGGGTCCGACTCATTCCTCTGAGCAAAGGGCGTAAAAAGATTGTGAAAAGATATGTGGTACGTGTTGAGCACGAAAGACACTGTGTGTCCAAGTATAGAGTGTAGATCTCAGAATCCCTCAAATCAAATGCCATAGAGGAGGGAAGCCGCACGAGCGCAAGCACGCCGCAGGCGTGCGTCAGCGAGTGCCTTGCCGTCTCAAAGTGTGAACAACATACAGAGAGACTGTGCAACCCTCGTAAAGGCTCGTACTGCCGTGCGCTGCAACGGCCTTCTGCCAAAGTGAGGAGCGTTGGAAATAAAAGGGAGGAGGCGAGGACTCAACCGCGTTTCATTAATGTTTGAAGAAGAAGCGGGTGTTGCCGGATGTAAATTCGCCAAGTGTCGGATGACCATCGTCCGGTAGCTTGGATGATAGACGGGTCGGTTCCATGCTGAGCTAGCCATGTAGCGCCACCAGCTCGCAACGACTGACCACCGAACTCTCGTGGTAGGAAGCGGTGGAATCTCTGCATGAACCAATGTCTTGAAGGTACCGAACCCGATTTGTCGAGGAATAACTGAGAGTGGAAGGGAAAAGCACGGTCTCGCATGGATAGGTAGTGGAAGAAATGGGAGAAAGGGTCTAGCTCGCCCGTCGTTGCACGGATGATGATTTTGTTCCCTTCAAAAAATGGATTGGCTTTGTGTGCCGGTAGAGTGAATTCGTATGTGGAAGAGGTAGAGCGGACTGAGGATCGCTGAATGATTTTGCGTGGGTTGACGATTGATTGATCGTCTGGGATCACCAACTCGCCCAAGCGCAGTAGCGCAAAGAAGCCGGTCAGGAGGAGTGTAATGAATAGTGAATCGTCGAGGGATGAATTATGTGGGGGAAAACTTTGTATGATTTGGTGCAAATGATTGGTCGTAATGGCGCTCTTGCGGTGGACTTGTTTTCCGTGGGAGCGCATTGCGCCTCGCAATGTTCTTCTGACCATCGATGACTGTCGAACGTCTCGAACGTGGGGGAACGACGGCTCGAGGCAGTGCGCGATCCCGGAAAGGTACGTGGCGACAGATCGGGGGTTAACCGAGCATGCCATGAATGAAATATAAAGTGAGAAAGTGTTCGCAGTGGGGGTGATGTCGAGATTGTGAATAGTGCAAAATTGAATGTATGAGTTCAAAGCGGAAGCGTACATTTTATGAGTTGAAGGGTCGACGGCGAGCTCCATTAAGCGTCGTCTTTCATCCTCCAACTTGAATAATCACACATAATTCAATGCACAGTTGTGTCTAATCAAATTTCTGTGCTACAAAACCCTACCAGTCTCAAGATATCTTGTGTGGCACAAAGGATAATCAAAAGGGTACACTACTCTTGGGTTCACAAGAGTTGGAGTCTGCTTGAGGACTGCCAACTTAGAGGTGTGCTGCCATATACCAGAGATTAGGGTTTAGTATGTTAGCCAGATGGCGCCACTTCAGATCAAATGGCCTGTCTTGCAGCTGAAAGGCCTGATTTCACCCCTAGACATTTGAGAAGTGTTTCCTAGGCACTTATGGTACCCTGTCTCTCATGGGGCCTCACAATAATTGAGTATATTCAGTGCTAGAGCAGTGGGGAAAAGTCCCTAAGCATCAAAGGAGAGGCACGGCAAGGTTCTGGCACATCAGGCAGCATGATGGCTGGCGCAGCACAAGAAAGGAGCTCAAAATACTCTGAAAGGAAGGTCACACAATGGGGAGAGATACCCAGAAAGCGGTTCCAAGGAAACAGCCAAGAATACACGGCTCTATTGACGGAGGTCTGACTCTTCCTCACACGGCACGAGCAACGAGCACACCAAGGCGGCGGTTATAACCATAGACTGACCACCCTCGATCACTTCAGCATCATCCTCGGCAACCTGAAAAGGCAACTTATATCTATTAATAGTCATGGCGCGGGTGTGGAAATGGTGTGGTGCCACCTTGGCATATCCAATACCCTCATTTTCTGTCTCTTTTTATCTATCTCTCTCTCCCTAGCTGGGGCCTGGACTCTTATTATTCATAACTCTCGTGTACACCTATTTACCATGCTCCAGTGATTGTGCAGCTCCAGTTAGTATATATACAACAGACTCTCATAGCATAGTTTTTCCCCTAGAGAATTACTGCTGTTTTATTTGTGTTACTTGTGTTTGCGATCTATTGGTTTCATGACTTTTATCTCACATGGCATGATATTTAGTTAAAGGAAAGACAAGGCTTAAAGGCTCAACCTTATGGTTGATTTCACAACTATCAAGTACCCCTTGGTTTACTTGTCTAAAGTGTGTCTAAGAGAGAAGAGTTATTGTTAATTCTTGATACTCTACACTACCCGCATACTCGCACCCCTGATTTCGGTGCAGCGCAACTACAAAAGGTTATCTATGCTACATATCTTGCCTGGCTCAACGTTGAGTTGGTGTTAGGTGTTTGGTGTGGGTGTTAGTCATCTCGCCACTCTTGATCTCTTCAACGGGCTGACACTGCGGTTTCTGATGTGTTTGTTTGGGGAGCACATTTTGAACAAACCAAATGCAAGGGTTGACATTGTCTTCAATCTGCAATCCAAATGTTCAGGCTAGACAAATTCAAATTTGCATTGCATGTGTCCTGCCTCCTTCTGCCAGTATTAAACTTTGCTCAATATGTGTCCAATGTAGGCACATTCAACACAAACTGTAAACAAATTCATTCCTTGCACCTAATTTGCTTAATATGTGCTTATTGAATAAACACATAAAAAACCGCAGTGTGAAACAGAGAAGCTCTGTTGTTTGTCAGGGAGGAGATATTCCCTGAATGAGTTGGGGCAAGGCAGCTGGTGTCCGAGGTTTTCAATGCTTGTCTCTTGGCCTGGTAGGTGAGGGGGAAGAGGCTGCTCGTCTTGGTGCAGCCAGTACAGAGGTCTTGTCAACTTCTTCTTGCCAAACTTCTTCTTGACAAGGGGTTTTTGAGGGCACGAGACTTCAGATTCAGATTCAGATTGTGGTTGGCGGTTGGCGGTCTTCTCTACTTCTCCTGTAGCGCCATGAGGTGGCTTGGAGACTTGGCCTGTGACTTCTCAAGACCAATTTTCAACAAGGTAAGTTGGAAGTTGTGGGTTCCAGCCCAGTACCACACCAGAAGGATGTGAGTCAGATTCAGCACTCACGGGTGTGGGGAGATGGTACAGACCTTCCATTTGACTGGGATTGCTGGGAGGCCTTGTTTCTGGAACAGTGCAAGGTGGCACCACAGGAGGTGGATGTGTTTGTGTACTCGGACCAGCAATTGGAGGGGCTTGAGGCAGGGTTGTCAGCCAGTCCCACTTCCACTAGTACTTGTCATAAGTTGTGGGATGCAACTCATGCAGGAGGTGCAATAGAGTGCGCCGGAAACTCATAAAGTCATCGTTGGCAGCAACATGACTATCTCTGGCAGCAGCACACTAGGAAACAATCGGAATTAGCAAGCACACGGGATCAGCAAAGAAGGGGACGTACCAGCTTATTGTTTCTGTTTATGATCAACTGCACCAGCTTGAGGCCGGCAGCAGAATCTGTCGGAAGAGGGGAGGTCCTGGCTAGAGCCAGCTTCAAGGAGTTAAAGACACTGCCTAGGGCAGGATACACCTCCAGAGCCGGTTGCGATGCCCAAGCGGTGTGACCTTGCTGCTTGCTAGAAAGTTCTGTGCCAAGGTATGGCTCAAGAACTTGGAAAGACTTAGACAAATTTCTTCCTGCCAGCTCTTGGGAGCTTAAGTGGATGAGAAGCGCGCTTAAACATGAGCCTAGGAAGGTTGTAAATCTTAAAGCGGCTTTGATAATCCGAAAAAGCGGCATCAATGACAATGTGCAGCTTGGAGAAACAGTGATCATGACAGGACAGGAACTAGCATAAGCTTAATTGGTTGCAACATCCTTGGTCCCTGAAAATCATTGATTCTGGACTTCTTTGAAGAAGCTATGGCTCAGTTAAAACTCTAACTAGGTGTACATCAGGGTACTTTAGTGTTTTGTGGAAGTTTAACAAGAGCGTGTTTAAAATATCAACATCCTTGGGCAAGAATGAAGAGATTCCTTCCCAACTTGTCAATTTCAATTTGACCAGATGCCTTGAACACTTTGCTCAAAAAAATTCAGCTGAGTTGGGATTTGAAGTTGCACCGCAGAATCTGGTACAAGATTTATTGTGATTCTCCAAATTTGCAAGCTGACTTCATCCTTTGATTTTCAGATTCAACCCTTCCAAATGCTTCGAGTCTTGTATGAATCAAAAGACACCTGGGAATACGATGAGAACATCCTCCGCTGCTCTCCAAATTTCTATGGGCAGCCACGGTATGATTGTGTCCTTATTCAAACAGACACCAGGCCAATATTCGCACGGTTGATCTTCCTATTCACAATTTCACCCTCCAAGTCTGAGGCAACCAATACTCAAATACCATTGGCTGTTATTGAGCCATTTGATGCCATTATTCCTGCTGCTATAAAGCGCCAGGATGCATCACTGGGGTTCCTTCGTTGTCGCTCAAAGTGCCCACCTGTGCTCGAAATTGTATTTGCACGCTCCATTATACGAGGAACACTTCTAGTCCCAGTCAATTTCAAACAAGAATCACCAGACTTTTTTGTTTTTGACATTCTTGATAGCAACATGTTTCTTCGAGTTAAAGAGATAGTAGGTAGATAGAGATGTTGACCCTGACCATTTGTATGCTCAGAGTAATAGATTTGATAGGTTGGATCAAGATTCAGTGCTGATTTTGACGCCGATTGAGAATAAGGTTTTTTTTTTCACCCTCTTTTTTCTGTCCAATGGAACCATATATAGTTGACTATGTAACTCGAAGCTTTGTTGTCTTTTTTTCCCCCACCATGGCCCATCGTCATTATAGGCAGCAGTACGCCGACGGTGAAGACTTTGAGCCAGCAATTCAAAATATCTCGTACACAGCATCTGATGACTGGAGTGCGGACAACGCAGTCCACACCCGTTTTGGCTCTCATCTCCCACCTGCTCAACAGCCTGGAGCTCGTTCTCACCAGAATGCATACCCACCAACTCTGCAACCTCAGTTTGGAGCAGCTGCCAGCAATGGACAGCATCAAGCTCAACGTGGACTCGGAGCGCCTGAAGACGTGGGCATTCCGGATATGGCTACAATGGCTGCCCAGATTCAGAGAACTGTTGCACAGGGATACGACAAAGTATGTATAGTTTTGCTTTTTTCCCTTTTATTATTCAAATCTCCCAGTTCCTAAGGTACTCAAAAAGGCTCAGCTTGAGCTTGACAGCCTGAAAGTTGACTTGTGTAGGATTAATGCTGAGAATGCTCAGCTGCGCAATCAACTTCGAGCTGCAAAGGTCAGGCCAAGGACCAACGCAGACTCGCCAGATGGTTCAAAAACTGCCCCTCCCACAGCACCAAACACAGCATCATTGAGCACTGCAAGCGCTGAAAACGAGAACAACTCTGCTATTGGCGACATTGCACGAAATTCACGATTATGAACAACCTTTTTCCCGATCAGAAGTGGTTCATGGTGCCTCCCCCTGCAACTGCAAGCATGCACCCCGGGAGATATGCCACCGTTGATACAGCTCTCAAGTCCAACATAGCGGAACTCTATGAAGAAACTCCAGTTGCATTGCGTGATTCTCTGCTAAGGACCACATTATTTCGGGACAAGGTGAGATTCAGTACTGTTTCCATGCGTGACCTGGCTGCTGACCCATGATGACCTGCGGCAGTTCCTTGCCTCTCATAAAGCATACATCAACTCTCTTATGCATAGTCTACAACAAGCTGGTCCTAATATCTTTCTCACCTCACAGCCGCCCAATGCCTTTTGGACCAAGACAGATCGAAGCATTATACCCGAGTTCCGACTCCTCCTCGAGTGGCCGCATGCGAGTCAAGGACTGGATTGGGTGTCGCCAAGAAATAGGGACCTTGTTGTCTCAATTCTCTTTCCCAGCGGCATCCCAAATGTCCGCCTTATTTTTTGCAACCCTGGTATTGCTCGTGTAGGTCCATAATTTATTTTGGGTAACCTCACTAATACCCTCTCACTTTAGTTACTTTGCACAGTCCTCCATGGCCAAGAATCAGTCAAGGGCAATGACTCAGTATGGAAAAGCCAGCCACGATGCACGGCAAGAGTCTGGGGGGTCAGCCAGGTGTCCCCTGCAGCGATTGCAGGGGGTGCAACTCTCGTGAGTTATCGTTAGTTCTCATTGACAGCAAGAGCTTTCTGCTTACTCTATGAACAGGTCATTGCTATCCACAACATTGATGCAGGCTTGAAGCCCTCCGGATCGCACTCAAAATTCCGATATCAAGACGCTTTTGAATACTATAAGCAAGTTATCAACGAGGCTCTTATGGATGAGGGCGGAGGCAGAGCACGGATGGAAGAACTGTTTAATTGGTATAATGGTATTGTATTTCCATCTGGTCAAGGACCAGCACCGTCCCCCGCTGCTATACATAAAGACAGGAATACCGACGTCGCATGCTTACTTGCCGAGCTCAGGATCAACGATAGCGCAGCCTCTCCAAAGGCAGGGCACGTTCATCGAGAGAAGCCATCCCGAAATCTATTGGGATCCACAATGGGGTCCAAACCTGACAAGGGATGGTGAACCATGCCCAACCGGACCCATCGCGCAAGCACCTGCTGTCCAGCCTCCAAGCCTACCACCAGCCCCCGTACCTGTTCAGCCTCCAATACAAGCTGCGCAGCAAGTGTCCACCACGCAGTCACCCCCAACGCTACAGCCAACTGCTGCAGTCCCACCGGTGNCCGCTGTACAGCCTTGCATCCCCACTCCTCTGCCAGCATCCCAACAGCCAGCAGCTGCTGTGCCCACCCTACAGCTACCCGCGCCTGTTCCGTCCAACCCCAATGTTCCTTCAGCAGTCCAACCCACCCTCCCAGCCAACAACGGTGGCATCAACCAAGGAGATGCAGCCACAGGCTCTGTCGACAACGGTGTATTGGGTGCCGCGCGTAGCAATACTGCCAGGGCTCATAGTCCGTTGCACCCATACTATACATACCAACCCACATTGCTTAAGTCCTGTGTTTAACAGTCTAGCCCCAGGGGCTGCAGGAAATGAGAACCCTTTATATTACACAGCGGCTGCCGGGCTTGTCTTGTATGTGTCTGACAGACGGGCCTCCGGGGTTCTCCCAGGTGCAGTA